>RJWM01007512.1:0-77556 GCA_004363535.1 Dasyprocta punctata | reverse complement strand
TCTTTCTAAATGCTTGAGCCTAATCTGCAGAGGCAGAGGCTTCCTGTACCTGCCCTTAGTGAGTCTCCATTAACTTGTAACGAAGCTCAATGAAGCCATCATTCTGTCTTTTCTCTACCTAGGGCGGGGGCTGTTCCTACATCACTGTAGTATGATGTCTTTAACTCTTTGGAGAAGATGTCTAAAAGTTGTGTCAAATAGAATTTCTACTTTTAATTTTTTGAAGAATTTCCATACGAATTTCCATAGTGGTTGCACCAGTTTACATTCCTACAGATACCATAGAAGGGTTCCTTTTCCCCTGATTTCTTGATGGCATCTATTCTTTCTGGAGTAAGATGGAATCTTAGTGTTGTTTTATGTTTTCTTTCTTTCTTTCTTTCTTTTTTCAAGACAGGGTCTCACTATGTCGTTCAGACTGGCCTTGAACTCACTATGTAGCCTGAACTGGACTCAAACTCGTGGCTATCTTCCTGCCTCAGTTTTGCAAGTGCTAGGATTGCAGGAATGAGTGTTATTTTAATTTGTGTTTCTCATATGGCCAGAGATGTTGAACATTTTTTAAATGTATTTATCGGCCATTTGTAAATTCTTTTGAGAAAGATCTATTCAATTTAGTTGCACATTTTTTGATTGACTCTTATTTTGGAGCATCTGAATTTTTTGAAGTTTTTTTTATATATATATATTCTAAACATTAGTCCTCTGAGTAGTAGCTTGAAAAAAATTTTCCCCATTCTTAGTTGTTTCCTTTGCTGTGTCAAAACTTTTTAATTTGCTATAATCTCATTTGTTTACTCTTGATATTTCTTGTGCAATTGAAGTTCTGTTCAGAAAGTTCTTATTTATTTATTTCTAGATTTATTTTTATATCTGAAAGAGATTTACCTATTTTGTCTTTTGCTAGATTGTTTCTGTTTTAATATTTAGATTTTTCATTGATTTTACTTTCTTTTTATTTAAGAGAAAATGGACACAGCAAAGAGAAACAAAAAGCAAAAGAGACAAACAAACAACAACAACAAATCCAATACGGTAACATTATAGGTTTACAAAATGAGATGGTTGGAATTTGACAGTGGTTGTAATATTGCATAGCATTACCTTCAAAGGGGTTGCTCAGATTAACAGATATAGACATGTAAGATTGATCTAATCATATGAGTATCAACTGTTCTCTCTCAATAGTCCAATGCATTTAGTAATATAGTCATTTTAACTATCTTATGTACACCTATTTATAGATTTATGCCTTTTTCCTTTTCCCTTCCTTCTTTCCTCCTTTCGCCTTAGAATACCTCTTGTTGTCTTTAAAATAACTGCCCATATCATCAGGCCTAATATAATTAAACAAAATAGTTCAGAATAAAGCCAATAAAAAATAAAACAATGATCACAGAAAAGAGAAACAAAAAGCTAAAGGGACCAACAAACAACAGCAACAAATCCGATACTGTAACATTATAGGTTTGCAAAATGAGATGATTGGAGTTTGACAGTGGTTGTAACATTATGTATCGTTCCCTTCAAAGGAGTTGCTCAGATTGACAGATACAGACATGTAAAATTGATCTAATCATATGAGTATCAACTATTCTCTCTCTATAGTTAATGCATTTAGTAGTATGGTCATTTTGACCATCTTATGTATACCCTCACATAACTCTATGTCTTTTTCCTTTTCCCTTCCTTCTTTCCTCCTTTCCCCTTATAATACCTTTTGTTATCTTCAAAATAACTGCCCATACCTTCGGGCCTAATATAATCAAACAAAATAGTACAGAATAAAACCAGTAAAAGATAAAACAGTGGAAGCAATACCTAGTAATACAACGTTGATTTCTATAATGCCTCATATTATCTTCTAAGCAGTTGCCTATATCATCTGTTATAATACAATCAAACAAACCAAAATAGGTTAAAATCACTCAGAACAATGAAAGCAATACAGGGATTCAAAACAAGGTGATCAAATATCAATAAAGGCTGTCCTAATATATTTTGTTATCTTTGGAATAGCTGTCTATGTCGTCATATATAATAAAATTAGGCAGGTTGAGATAGAATAAGATCAAACTAAACAGCTCATTGAAGACATTACTGGACTCGAATCCCTATGATGGATTATTCAATTGTCTGCCCCGCTTAGTGAGGGGAGGGGACTCTTACAGAATGACTATACTTAAATGCATTACCATAATACAGGAATTATTCTGGAGAGAGAGCCTTGACTGAATGAGAGTGGTTAAGGACGTTACCATAATGCAGGGATGTTCCAGAGAGAGCTTTTACTGAATGAGCCCAGGTTAGCCCAAGGTGCCTTAAGGCAATTACTCTGACATTGTCGGGGTCAACTGAATATATCAGAGACAGCAGAACAGCAACTTGGTCAGAGTCCTCTAACTGATCATGAAATATCTATAAATTTACCATCTCATGAATGCGTTTCTACCTTATAACTGTGCCCCAACAAGAGCCCTGGCTTTTCAGATATTCATGGTTTCTATAACTGTTGGAGCCATCTTCGGTGCCTTAATTTAGCTAACATTTATTGAGCATTCCTGTGATCTGGTAACTTTAGTGTATGCTCATTTCTTCCTCACAAAAATCCCTGGAAATTGGGGACTTTGACAGGGGATGGGTCCAAGACTTGTCATTCAGATGTTTTGAGAGACTCAGCAAGTGTTTTATCCAAGGTCCTTCAGCCACTTTGTCATGGCAACACAGGGACATTTTCTAGATTTCTTTTTGTAGATTTCTTCACTGGTAATGTTAAATACATCATCTGTTGCTACGGTAGCTGATTGTCTGATTGAATCCAGAGCAAAGTCAAGGATGAAAAAAAAAAGGTATATCTGACCCAGGTAGGCTTCTGGGTCACGTTTGTGGGCCCCACCTTCTTTGGGCTCTGTGCTATTCACCTCCTGGGGCAGGGAAGTGATTAATTACGAAAGCGAGTGTTTGATCCTGGCCATGGCCTCCCGAACCATGGTCATGGCATGCAGGGTTGTCATCTCTCAGCTTAACCAGGGTCACCAGAAATGCAGCTGAAGTTACTGAAATATTCCTGGTGACACATAGCAACCCCAGGCAATTGTCTTGATGGACTGTTGGAGAGGGCCGGTGTTGCTTTATAAGCATTCGGCCCATCTTGTTAAAGTACATCTTTATTTTATCCCCTTGAGAGTTCAGTGGTAACTCTTACCCTCTTTGGGCAGAAGGGAGTTATCTGGAGGGAGATTCTTTCCCCAGGGTGTTATTTGGCTGCAAAACTCAGGTCTTGAAGGAACCTGATGTTGATCTGTGAGGCTCTCTCTGACCTCCTTCTCAGTTTTCTGGCCTGAAGGTGACAAGAATACGTGAAAGGACCTGCTTTCTCAGGAAACTTCTCCAAGGCCAACTCCTTAGTATGAGAGACGATTGCTGACATGGTGAAGGTGACTCAGTCTGTGACATAAGGAAGCAGCTGATTTAAAGCATAATGTAAGATGGATGATCTGTAACCTGGAAGTTTTAACTTGAGAGAGTGTGAAAATGAGAGGAGATTATATGCAAATAAGAGTAGGACAGGTATGTAGGGATGGAGGGAAAAGATAGGATGAAGGCCTCATTGAGCTTTATTAAAAATTAATAAGACAGTTTTGACCTCTGCAGCGAGACTGTAGTAGTTAGAAGTGCAAAACAGCTAGACTGTGGAATTAGAAAGACAAAGACAGCTAAAGACAAGCAATTAGGAAGATAAAAGCAAAAAAACTCACGACCTGGAAGTTCTCCCATGGCACTATTAACATAAAAATTACAAATTTTCCCTTTGCTTAATTCTTAAACCTAAATAATCTGCCCTTAAGGCCCCCACCCCTAATTTTACCCTCCACCAAAGGACAGAGAAAGGTTGCATGGCCAGAAGAAATCCAAGGTTACAATGAAAGACAATGCTTATAATTACAGCACTCGGGAGGCTGAGGCAGAAGGATCACCATGAGTTGGAGGCCAACCTGGGCTACATAGTGAGTTCAAGGCCAGGCTGTCTCAAAAACAAAAAAGACCAGGAAGCCAGTCAGATTCCAGGAGACTGCACAGGAAGTAGAAACCTTATAAATAAAGAGCTGCTGGTGGCCACAGCCCATGAGCAGTTCACTTTTGAGTTCCCCATACTTGTTCTGAGTAGTGTTAGGATTTTTTGGCACAATAAAGAAGCGAAAAGTAAAAAAGAAAAGCATGTTTATTTAGGGGACGTGGAAAGGAGCACACAACCCACGGCAGTTGGGTTATCTCCTTCCACCGGATATGGGGTGGGGTGGGGTGTATATGTGACCTTTGACCGGATGTGGCACTTGGGGTGGGCATTTATGCTGTGCGAGGAGCTGATTGGAACTTTCTTTGCGCGCACACCATGGGGAAAGGAAGAAGGAAGTTGCAATCGGTCGAAGAAGAAGGTGGAAGTGGCCATCCAGGGAAGCGTTCCCTGTTTGGCCTTCCGCTGTGTTAGATCACCGCCATAATTGTACAGTAATGTATACTAGGGCAAAACTCTTTCAAGTAGCTGTCTGTCATTTCTCTTTTTCTCGTTTCCCATCTTTAAATAAGTTGTCTTATTTAACTTTAAACACAGCCTCTTTAATTCTTTATTGACACCGCGTTTAGGAATGCTGGGACCTGCTTTTTCCAGCAAAGCATTGGTTTGCAACACACACCTGGACATTGCAAGTACAGACACATATAATCTACAAAAGAAATGTGAAAAGGGTTTCTCGGGCTTTGCATGGTTTTAATCCTCACCCCATAGCTCTTTGCTCCATTTATTTGTTTATTTATTTAGCTGTTTGATATATGGTTTCAGGCTGGCCTTGCCTCGAACTCACAGCAGTATTTCTGTCTTAGCCTCCAAGTGCTGTGATTACAGGTGTGAGCTGCCAGGCCTGGCTCCCTTGTCCTTATAGTTGGGACCATCTGCTTCACCAAGCCTTGGAGGCTGGATGAATCTGATCTTGGCCTACTAACGTTGCGGAAAATTTGCCAAACTAAGCCAAGCCAAGGCAAACCAAAAGGAAGAGATAAGATGGCAGCATTTAATCTTTACACCAGTGGACTGTTGGAATTCACGCCAGTGGACAGTTGCAGGAATAATTTCTCCCTATCAATGGCCCCGAATCCAGAAGTTTAGTCTATATAGAATTAGCAGTGGGAGGTACAAAACAAGTGACCAAATGTTACATGATTGGTTACGAAACAATAGAAACATTCCAGGAACCAGGGGAGGGGACTCTCACAGAATGACTATACTTGAGGACATTACTATTACAGGCAACTGAGTTAGACAGAAATATTATAGGCAGTCAGACAGGGCTAGGCCCTCAAGGAAACCAGCACAGAGGACCAGATGTCTTGAAGACATTGGAAGAGACACACACCTCTTGCTGCGCGCCAGATATCAAGACAAAAGGCAGAACAAATACACCCGTATGCTAAGGATTGATATTCTAAATAGTTCTCTATCACCCTGAGGAAGTCAGGAGTCAGCATCCCACCCTCTTACAGGAAGAGTCATTATCATTAAGGTACCCTCGCTTACTACATGACTAGCTTCCCCATTTGTCCTTAATTTAATCAATTCTACCTGAGCAATTAATCTTATTGGTTAACCATGGTTGTGTCCCACCTTATGCCCATCTGCCTTGAGAGTTCCCAGTTTTCCCCATCATGGTTTTATTCTATAAAAGTCCCTAAAAATGACAGAGTCCCTGGCAACCCACTTGGGCCCCCTTCTGTCTCTCAGACAGAAGCTTTCTTTTTCTCAATAAATATACTCTGCTGTTACCCTCCGTTGTTCCTAAAATTCATTCTTCAATTTTAGAGAACACAAACTCACGCCGGACATATAGTAGGTTGGGAGCTATCATTTGGAGGTCTGAGATTGTTTTTCCTATATCATTACCATAATACAGGAATTGTTTTAGAGAGAGACTTGACTGAATGATCACAGGCCAGCCCAGGGTGCCTTAAGGTATAGGCAATTGCTCTGACATTGTCAGGGTCAACTGAATTCACCAGAGACAGCAGAACAGCAACTTGGTCATCTTCCAATTAATCATGAAATATCTGTAAGTTTGTTATTTTGCCCCAACACTAACATGACCCAAAATGTCTGGGTTTAGATCCTGACTTGAGCTCTTCCTGGCCCAGTGAACTGGGGCACATTGTTGAACTTTTCATTGTTTTGGTTTCCTCATCAGTAGAATGGGTATGTTAATTGTTGTTAGGTTTAAATGAGTGAATCTATACACATCTCCCAGCAGAGTGTTTGGCGTTTAGCAAGTACTCAAGAACAAGTTGCTGTTCAGGTAATCACAGCTGCCCTCTTTCCTCTAGGATCTGCCTTCTTTGCCTGTACACAGTTCTGTCTCAATAACCTGCATGCATGCCTGGGCTCCGCTAGCTCTGCCTATCTTCAGCCAGGTTCCCCTCCTCCCCAGGAAGTTGTCTCCAGCTCCCAGTGACGGTTCACTTGGTATCACATGAGTTGTGGCTCAGGGTCACACGTGGAGTCATGACCCTCTGCCAGGGCACCTTGTTACCTGCCGTGGCACCCTCCTATGTCACCTGCTTGCTGGATCCTGCAGTTACCCTGCAGGCTCTGCTGATTCCAGGCTCCTGTGGCTGCTTTGCTGCCTTGGCACCTGACCTTCCGCTGTGGGTTACAGGCCACAGTGAACCTCCATCTCAGGAGGTCTCTGGGCCAGGCTGAGACACAAAGAACTTGTTGGTGGCCTGGGGACTTGGTCTACTCTCTGTCTCATCACAGGTGACTGGTTGGCTTCGCGTGTGTTATATGGATGTTACAGACATAAGTAAGAGCACCAGGCAATAGTGGAATATTACAATACACCATAGGATGGAAATTTTGCACGCGTAAAAACTGGCTAAGGGCCATTGTATTTGGAAGATCTCAATATTGATCAGTTCTTTTTATTGCATATGTGTGTATAGCAGAAAAATTGAGCAACAGAAATAAACTGAAACTTAATTATGAAGTGAAACCATCTGTAACCCTACCTTCATTACAGAGAAGCATCTTATCCGGAACCTCTTCCTGGGAACAGCTGGTATTGTCAGAAGCCTGGCTGAGTCCAGAGTCAGGGTGGCCAGCAGGTGGGCTTCCGGAGCCCCTGCCTGGCAATTTCTCGTGGATGTCAGCGCTCAGCCCACCCTGCCTGTCCTCCTACCCCTTTCCCCTGCGGGTCCCATCACGTGCTGCTTCTTACAGCTTCTTGCTCCATATGGCTTGGCTCGGGCCACAGCTGGGTTCTGAACACCCTGGGGTTGGTGCCAGCAGCCTCTCTGCCTTGTTCCCTACCAAGTGGCAGATGTTTGCCCTCCTTCCAGGCCTCTTTCCTCACTATGTTCCTTCATTTTCTGGGAAACCTGGTGTCTGAAGTATACAGTAGATTTCTTTATGAATCCTGAGGACTTTAAACTACTGTATTTGTAGTTTATTCCAGAGACTTTCTATACACAGATTTTTTTTTTTAATATTTAAAGAGCCAGGATTCTTTCTCTTCCCTTCTGGTAATACACACATATACTCACACACATGCATACACACACACTCAAATGCACACCCACACCATTACGTTTTTAAAAGCACACAGAAAGTTAGATCATGCTTTATCCACAATATAAATGAGAGATTCTGATTTTGCTTTTATTTTTCACACCCGTTTCATGTCATGCTCTGCTCTATTTACCATTTATAAATGAAAGAACTAAGCCAGAAAGAGCTGCATATTTTCTTTCTAGTCTAGCATGTCAGAGTCACCTGGATACATCTGATAACATACAGATTCTTGGACTTCATCCGGGACTTACTGAATAGTGATCTTTGGGGGAGGGACTCAGGAGGTTGGCTTGCCAGCAAGATCTCTGGGTGATTTTTTACATGCTAAAGTGGGAGCTCCTGCTTGAGAGGGTGGACTGAATTTTTAGAAGAGATGGGGAGGGTGGTGAGAGAGCCTGGTGGCCACCTGGCTTCTTAGATGTAAATCTAGGCTCTGCCCTTCCTGGCTGTGTGACTCCTCCATGCCTCTTGTTTACTCCTCTGTGGAAAAAGCTGTGAAGCTGTAGTATGCACCTCCTTGGTGTTATGAGGATTAACTGAGTTAATACTTGTAATACACTGAAAGTGACACCTGGCTCATGGCGACAGCCCGGGACGTGCTTGCTGTGGGTACCACTAAGTGCAAGAGGAAGGGGTGCACGATGTCAAACTCAGGTAGAGCTGGGTGTCCCCTGTGAGGCAGGCGAGTGGACCCATCGATCAAGATCAGAAGGTGTGCATCAGTGGCTTTCAAATTACGGTGTGCAGACGATTAACTGGGGAACATGTTCAAAATGTAGTGTCCTTAAGGGGTTTTGAGTCAGTAGACCTGGACCGAAGCCTGGGGATCTGCATTTACAATTCCTGGTGCAAGGGGTCAGCACATTTTGAGAAACTCGGGCTTAGAAGAGGAAGACTGGTATTCGGAGTTGGAAGGTGACCTCAGATTTGCCTGGGAGTACGGTAAGGATGGACGCTAACTGCCTCTCTCCTGTCGCTTTATCAGGCATGTCCAGAAAGCAGTCGAAGTATCCGCGAGGTACAGTGTGCGTCCTACAACAACAAGCCATTCATGGGCCGCTTTTACGAATGGGAACCATTTGCAGAAGGTAAGAAAGAGCACGCCAGCCTTGTCCGTAGGAATTGTTTTTGTCTGTTCTCTGAGGCTGTTGCTTTCTGGGTCATTGGGGTGACCCTGGATAGAGCATTAGTAGAGGAGAAAATGTGACCCCGTGGCAAAGTGAATCATGGGAATCTTCCGTAACAGTTGCACGGCTCAGCTGAGACCTGGGGGGACCCCCAGCAGTGAGGGGATTGGGGCAGCATTCGAGGAATTGGGTGACACAGGAGGTTCAGACATAAAATACGAACACCGAGAAGGGATGGAGGGTTTTATTTTTCCTCCTCACCTGCTACAGGGGCTGGTATGGGGGCTTAAGAACACCCACAGGGATGTAGAGTTGATAGTTGTAGTGTTCACTTGCGGTGGTCCTCAAATACTTTTTCCAAAGATTAAGAGTAGTGGGTAGGCATTGCCCAAGGTTCCTGCCATTTAAAAGTGACAAAAAATCTGAACTTGGTAGAGCTTGTCCATACCCACCGGAGTCATTTTGTTTGTTGAAACTCAGGTGCTAACATGAATTTTGGACTGAGAAGTGTTAAAGTCTGGAATGTTTCTGACACTCATAGAGAAAGTAAACTCTCTAGGGATATCTGGTCAAGCAGAATGGGGATGCTGCTGTACTGACCAGGTGGCTGGAAGAGGAGTCAGAGGCTTTCAGGACCCAGCCGAAGATTGTCGCATGGTCAGCGTCTCTCAGCCTCAGAGCTCGGCAGTGGCTGGGACAGCTGGTTCTGGCCAAAACCCAGAGCATGGAACACTGCTGCTGTGTCCAGGACCTGGAGATAGTGTCTGGGGAGGGTTTGATAGTGAGATATGCTGATTGTGTTGCAGAATCAATGTCCGGGGAGGCCAAACTGTGGAAGTACCTAAGTAGAAGCCCTTGGGGATGGGAAGGGGAGTCTGTGTCCCTCTGCTCTGAAATTGGATGTGAAATTGGTATCATCTATGCATTTTTCTCAGAGGAGAGTCTGTAGTCGCTGTTAGATTCTCAGAGTGACCGTGTGAGCTCAAAACTGTTAGGAATGAACTTGAATGAAAATCAGGACCATCAGATCCAAACAGGAAAGATACACAGATGAAACCTCTAGCGGGCTGAATGTAAATATTGAAGGTATGTACAAGGTTGGAGGATCACAAGGGAAGAAAGCTGGAATGGAAATTTTGATTCTGTGGCTAGAGCTTGGTTTGGACCCTGTTCATTCTTAAAAGCATCATGCTAAGTTCAAGGTGGTATCCCAGTTGGATCCTGGGATAGATAAAGGGTGTTGTTAGGAAACTTGGTAAAACATGTATGAAGTGTATGGTTTAGTTAGTACTATCATACCAGTGGTAATGTCTGAATGTTTTATATTTCCACCATGTCTTTATAGAATGAGGTTATCTAGAAACTTACTGTACTGTCCTTGTAACTCTTCTATAAATTTGAAATTGTTTCAAAATAGATTTTTTTTGTTTTTTTGTTTTTTTTTTGGCATTACTGGGGTTTGAACCTTTGCATTGAGTGACATTCCCAGCTCTTTTATATTGTTTATTTTTGTGACAGAGTCTCTGTAAGTCCATCCAGAGTGGGCTTGAACTTACGATCTTCCTGCCTCAGGCTCCTGAGTGCTGTTTTTTTGTTTTTTTTTTTTTTTTTGCGGCACCGGGGATTGAACTCACAACCTGGTGCCTGCCTGACAGGCACATAAGCCACTGAGCCAAACTCCCAGGCCTGGTTTTTTGAGGCAGGGTCACACTGTATAGTTCAGGCTGGCCTTGCGCTCTCGTTGTAGCCCAAGCCGGCCTCAAACTCACATTTCTCCTACCTCAGCCTCCCGAGTGCTGGGATTAAGGGCGTGCGCCACCACGCCCGGTTCCTGAGTGCTGGTATTACAGGCACGTGCACCCACACAGAAAGGCAGTTTGCTGGGTCTTACCTGCATTCTGCGGAAGACAAAGTCTGAGACTTAGTGTGGGTGAGGGAGAGGACACTTGTTTGAATAGTGGCCCCCCTTTCAAATTTGAATCCTTCCTGGAACCTTAGCATATGACCTTATTTTGTAGCTATGGAACTGGGTGGACTCTTCATGTAGAATGACTAATGTTCTTATAAGAAGAGAAAGGTCACGGTCAGATGAGGGCACACCAAGTGACAGTGAAGGCAGAGATTGGAGTGATGGGTGTACAAGCCAAGTAATAAGAGTTTCCATGGACCGGGAATTTAGCTCAGTGGTGTAAGTGCCTGCCTGGCAAGCACAAGTTCATGAGTTCAATCCCCTGTAACAAAACAAACAAATAAAAAAAAAACCCAAAAAACCAACAAGGGTTTCCAGCAACCATCAGGAGCTAGGAAGAAACAAAGGGAGGGTCCCTGCCCACCTAGAGCCTTCAGTCTGCCAACATCTTGTTTTTGGACTAGCAGCTTCACAACTGTGAGTATTAAGTTTCTGTTATTTTAAGCCTCTATAATTGTATTTTGTCATGGTAGCTCTATCAAACTAAAAGAGAAAAGGAGGAGCTAGGGTGTGGATTGATTGAAATCTGTTCATGTGTGTAACTCAGAAAGTTGAGTTGATCTGACCAATTGGAGGAGATGCCTTAAAGATACTAGGCGTGCATCCAAAGAGGGTAACCGCCTTGTGGATCTAACTCTACCCAAGGCAGTGGTCTCAGTCCTAGTTCCTCATTAGAATTACAGAGGAGAAACTTGGCCTCCATCCCTGGGCATGAAGTCAAAGATGATTCCAGCTTTAACTGGAGGACAGAATCATGGATGTTATAAACTAAGAGATGCATCCTTACATCCAAACAATACTTGCTAATGAATATCTGGAGAAGTGACGCTGACATTTGTCTGGCCACATCCTTGCTTTCTTGTTTAGCTGTTTTATTGTGATTAGCTGGGAGGAGAGATGAATTCCCCCAGCACAGCACCCCACTCAGCACACTCTGTGTACAGTCACATCCCAGGAGCTGAAGCTTCATCACTGGACATTCTCGGCATGGTTAAGGTGGTCATCAGCCAGCTGCTGCCACACCACCTCCATCTGCAGAAAGACTTCAAGACAGGGTACACTGGCCTGATAATTGTAGCGCTATGTAGGCTGCAAAGAAAACACTATGTGAAGGTTTTCATGTGTTACAGCTACTCCCTATGGAGCCCTGCCATTGCCTGGTGTGGGTGCGATTCTACCTTCTCTGTTCTTTTATTTCCCCTCATTTGTGCTGGGTTTTAAGTAAAACATCTGAGAGAATTTATTTATTGAACATTTCATTTAACTTATTTTTGGAAAATTTCTAACATAGGTAGACATGGAGTGAATAGATAATAACATGTGCCTTTATACCTACCATTTAATTTCAGTAGTTATCAATTCATGGCTAATCTTTCTCTATAAATATCCTATCCAGATTACGGGAAAGTATTTGAATGCGTATTATACAGCTTTATTCATTGCTGGGTATATTGATGAGATTTCTTGGTTGTAAGTGACAGAAACATAAACTAAATACATTTAAACTCGAAAAGTGTTTTGTTGATCGTGCTACTGGGAAATCAAGAGATGGACTGGGATTTAGAATTAGCTAATCCCAATCCAGGGAGTCAGTAGTACTACCACCCTGCCGTCTTCATTTTTCTCTGTCTCTTGGTTCTGCCTACTTTTTTTTTTCAGTAGGCAAGCAGGCTTACACGGTTGATTTGCATCTCCCAGAATGGCATGTTAAAGTCCCCACTACCAGTCCCTGTACACGTGAACTTCTTTGGCAGTACGATCCTTGTAGATGTAGTAAAGATATAATTTAAGAAGAGGTCGTACTGGAGTAAGGTAGGCCCTAATCTGCTGTGACTGCTGTCCATGTCCACAACCCTTGGGAATGGGGACGAGGCACAGAAAAGCTTCCCCCAGGGACTTTAGGATGACCATGCCCCTTCCAAGACCTCAATTTCCATGTTTTGGGTTTTCAGAACTGTGAGAGAATAAATTCCTGTGGCCAGTCAGTTTGAGTAATGTGTCAGGGCAGTGCTAGGGTGACTGTGTCCATCTCAGGACGCAGTGCTCTTGTCTGGGTCAGACTCCATCACTGGACCGTGGTCTTGTCTGGGTCAGACTCCATCACTGGACCTAATTTTGAGGCAAGGGGAACTTGGACTGACAGTGGTATTTCTCACTGGGCTTGCATTTACTTTGGCTTTGTTTAAGTAATTCTTTTGTCTGCTCAGATTTTCTTGATTTTCTTCTTCGTCCTCTTAAATGACTCCCAGGCTGAGCAGTGGAAAGAAGATGCTGCTAATGTTGCTACGGAGCATTCACGCTGTACGGCTGGGTTTTGCATCCGATTCTTGCTTTTGTTTGGACATCTACTGTTACTCGCTTGTGCCTGCTTAGGCAAACAGCTGCAGTCGTTCAGGCCAATGCCACACAGAATAGTAAAAGCAGAGAACAAACTCTGATAAACACATTCATTTCACCAGATGGTTCTTCTTAGGCCTTTAATCACATTTCCTGGACACAGCGACCTATTCTTAGGTAATGCATCTAGGAATTTTTCTCACAGCGCTAGATTTAGTGTTGCAAGGAAGAGGGGTGGAAGGAGAACCAGAGTGCCTGTGTACTCTTGCTTATCCAGACAGTGCCATCCCAGACCTCTTTCACTCTCAAACTGGCTTGGACAATGAATCATGCAGTCAGTGTAGCTATTAGGCATAGGGTGCTGACATGGGGGAATATGATAGAGTAGTTCCCCTCCTTCATGAGTGGTACATTCCAAGTCCCCCCAGTGGATGCCTGAAACTGAGGACGGTACCAAGCCTGGTACATGCTATGTCTTTTCCCCTTTATGCATACCTATGATAAGTTTAATTTATAAGTTAGTCACAGTAAGCGAGAAACAAAAATGATAAAATGAGCCGGGTGTGGTGGCGCACACCTTTAATCCCAGCACTCGGGAGGCTGAGGTAGGAGGAGGGTTGTGAGTTTGAGGCTGACTTGGGCTACAACGTGAGCACAAGGCTGACCTAAACTACATAGTGCGACCCTGCCTCAAAAAACTAGGGCTGGGAGTTTGGCTCAGTGGCTTAAGTGCCTGCCTGGCAGGTGTAAGGTTGTGAGTTTGATCCCCGGTGCCAATCAGTCAATCAGTCAAACAAACAACGGAACAGTTGCAACACTGTACATATGGTCATATACTGTGAAGAAAGTCGTGTGGATGTGGTCTCTCTTTCAAAATATCTTGTTGTCCCATAGATCATAGTAACCTCAGCAAATGATTTTTTTCTTGAGAACGTTCATATTTTCACCTGAAAGAAGCACCGCCTGGCTTCTCTTCGGCAGATCCGAGTTCCCAGCATCACCATTCTCATGCAGTGGAGCCGTTATTAGGTAAAATAAGAGATGCAAGATTCTGAAGTTTAGAGAGATTCATTAGGGCCCTAGACCCACATTTAGAATTGTTGGGCCTTGCTGAGATAATCACGGATAAGGACTTGAGAAAATGTAGGGTCACGAAATAGACTGCACAAGGACCAAGAAACAAGCATTGGCATATATCACATAATAAAGGTGAAAAAGAGGCTCAGCCATTCAAGGAGCCTGAAAATGTGGCCCAGTGTGTGAGCGAGACATCAGGAATTATAATCCCAGGGTTTTAATAGAAAACACTTAACTGGGTGTGGTGGTGCATGTCTGTAATCCCAGCACTCGGGAGGCTGAGGCAGGAACATCGCTGCAAGTTAGAGGCCAGCCTGGGCTACAAAGTGAGTTCAAGGCCGACCTGAACCATGTAGTGAAACCCTGCCACAAAAAAGACTCCCCCCCCCAAAAAAGAAAGGCTTATTCTGGATTATAAAGTTCTCCTGATATGCACACCATAATAAGTGTTATGAACTGATGTTTTTACCTGTACACAGTTTCTTCCTTCAAACCCTCATCCCCCCTCAGGGTTGTTTTTGGAGATGGGGCCTCTAAGGATACAATTAAGGCTCAGTGAAGTCACAAGGTAGAGTGCTGATCTGATAGGATTAGTGTCCTGATAAGCAAAGGAGTAGCCACCAGAGACCTCTGTGAGATCCTATGAGGTAGGCCACCTACAAGCCAAGGTAAAAGGTCCTGGTATGAAACCTACCTTGCTATCACCTTGATCTTGGCCTTCCAGTCTTCAGAACTATGAGAAGTCTATTTCTACTGTTTCAGCCCCCAATCTATGGTATTTGTTACACAGCCCTGTGCTGACTGAGACACTGAGGATCACATGAGATAGTAAAAATTTCTTATATTCATTTCACAACTACTGTACCCTAGGCATCATTCTAAGAATTAACTTGTTTAATCCTCACCATGACTCTGGGAGCTTGGTACTATTGTTATCTTCATTTTACAGAGTGAAGAGAGGCACAGAACAGTGAAGTAACTGGCCCAAGGTCACCTTGCTAGTAAGCAATAGAGCCAGATTCACCCCCAAAAGTCTGCATACTGAATCTCCACTGTACCTGACTCCTAAGAGAGTTCATCAGCCTGGCTAAGCATTGCAGTGGGTCAAGTAGAATGGTAATTGAGAAGTTAGGATTAGTGTGGGATGCAGCCCATTACAGAATCTTCTAGAGTTTTCCTGTTTTAGCCTTTTTCCCCTACTGGAAAGAAAGAGGGCAGCCAGTGAGGAGAACCAGCTCTCTTTTAAAATGTCATCAAGAAGACATGTTTATGGTACTTGCTAGTTTAAGAAGAAAGAGAAAGGTTTCTTTGGAATGATAGAAAGCTGAGGGTGTCTGTAAATTGAGAGAATGAGGCTTGTGGAGAAGGAGTAAGGATTGAAAAGAATCGTGTCTGAACTGTTCTATTCTAGAAGAAAAGATGCAAAATAGGCACTTTTCTTCCTACAATATGTGTCCTGTTGCTTCTCCACATGCTATTATAGAAGGATTATTTAGCATTTAATAAAAATTAATTTGCTCAAGAGAAGTCAAAGCAGGCATATGTCCATAAAAAGATTTGTTTAAAAATCAAAATAGCTCAAAACCAGAAACAACCCACAAATATTCATTAATAGGATTTTTGAATAAACAAATTGTGGCACATTCACACAATGGGATATTATGCAGCCATAATGAAGTACACACTACCGATATAAATAAAGCCTGGATGAATCACAACGTGTTGTGCAAAATGAAAGAGCAAAGCATGAAGCATCACAATCCTGGACTTCAAGTTATGCTACAAAGCTACAGGAATGAAGACAGTATGGTACTGGCCCCCAAAACAGACATGTGGATATGTGGAACAGAATTTAAAGACTGTAGAGACACCCCAGACCCATTCAGCCATTTGATCTTTGACAAAGGGGCCAAAAACCTATGGTGGAGGAAAGATAGCTTCTTTAACGAGTGATGCAGGGAAAACTGGCTGTCCACATGGGAAGACTGAATCTAGATCCATATCTCTCACCATGTACTAAAGTAAAATAAAAATGGATCAGAGATCTATTTTTTTTTTTTTTTGTGGCACCAGGGATTGAACTCACAACCTCGTGCCTGCCAAACAGGTGCTTAAGCCACTGAGCCAAACTCCCAGCCCTAAGAGATCTAAATATTAGAACAGAACCATTTACTCTGATGGAAGATAAAATAGATAAAACTATGGATGACATAGGGGTAGGCAAGGACTTTTTGAACAGAATTTCGGGTACATAAGAAATAACATCAAGAATCAACAAATGGGATTATAACAAGTTAAAGTTTCTGCTCAGCAAAGAAAACAACCAAGGGAATGGGGAATGAAGAGGCAACTTAGAGAATGGGAAAATTTTTGCCAGGTATTTCTCAGACAGAAGACTAGTATCTAGAACATATAAAGAACTAAAACAAAGAAAAAGAAACAGACTCCTCCAAACCTAGTTAAAAAATGGGCAACTGAAATTTAGCCCAGGCACTTCTCAGAAGTACAAATGGCCAATAAATACATGACAAAATGTCCAACATCTCTGGCTACTAGAGAAATGCAAATTAAAACAACACTGAGATTCCACCTTATTCCAGAAAGATTGGGTATCATCAAAAAATAAATAATAACAGATGCTGACAAGGCTGCATGGAGAAGAGTAATACTTCTACATTGTTGTTGGGAATGCAAACTAGTACAACCATTAGGGAAATCAGTATGGACATTCCTCAAAAAACTAAAACTAGAAATTCCATTTGAGTCAGATATTTTCCTTCTAAATATTTTTCTAAGAGTTAAAGACTTCATATTACAGGGGTACGTGCCTATCCATGCTTATAGCAGTCCAGTTCATAATAGCTAAGTCTTGGAAGGAGCCAATAGTTCCATCAACAGATAAAGAATAGATAAAGAAAATGTGGTATTTATATATAGTGGATTATTACTTAACCATAAAGAAGGATAGACTTGAGTCCTTTGTAGGAAAATGAATGTATCTTGTGACCATAACATTAAGTGAAAGAAATGAGACACACAAGCTTAAGTACTGAATGATCTCTCTAATATGAGAAATATAAAATACAAATAAAGAGCAAAATGAAAGACAGATAATAGGAAATAGGGACATCTTTTGCAAAAGGGAAGGGGACCAACAGGTGGGAGGGGGCAAGAAGGAAGGGGAAAAGAAAAAAACAATTAAGATGTGTTCCGTGTATGTACCAACTCTCCACAAGGATAATAAAGAAAACAATAATGCCTTGGTAGGAGAGGGAGGAATATTATGTTGAGCAAAAGAAGCCAGATACAAGAGTACGTAGGTCTGATCCAAGGATATGATGTTCTAGAATAGGAAAATTGAGGCAAGGGTGATAGGCTGTTGAGTGGGGTTTGCCTGTGCAAGTGGAAGAGAACTAGGTCAAAGGCAACATGACAGAGCTTCTGGAATGAAGAGGGTTTTCTTTATCCTGATTGGCATGGCTGCTACACAGGTGTAGACAGTTGTTGAAATCCATGGAACTTGTCATCTATATATTTTATTGTGCATCAACTGTAATTTTAAAGCCCCATTTTCTCTCCCCCTCTTCTCTTTCTCTGTCTCCCCAATTCTGAAAGGTGACATTGAGCGCCAAGGTAAGTTTCACCATTGTAGAACTATTTTAAGACTTGCTAGTTTCTCCTCACTCTCTTATTTTAAATATCCTTCTTCTTACCTATGGAGGATTAAGAGGGCTTTAGGATGAATGGTCCCACAGTGTATAGTAACAACTATAAAGCTGCTTGAATGATACAGACCTGGCAGTGATTACTTGCACAAGAACCCCCAAAAATCACAGGCAGCAAAAGCAAAAATAGACAAATGGAATAGCACAGCAAGAGACAAAACAGTATAGAGATAACCTGCAGATGAGAGAAAATAGTTGCAGACCATGCATCAGATAAAGATTTCATCTCCACTTTATATGACGAGCCCACACTACTACATAACAAGAAAACAAACAATCTTATTAAAAAGTGGGCAAAGGAACTGGACGAATACTTCTTCAAAGACCTCCTAGAGGTCTCCACGTCTATGCTCAGAATCAGTGATAATCAGGGAAAAGCAAATTAAAACCACAGCAAGGTATTGCCACACACGTGCTCGGAGAGCTGTTATTAAGAAGGGGAAGGATTGCAAACCTTCATGGGGATGTGGAGGAAAGGGACCCTTGTACATACAGTGTGGTGGGAATGTAAGTTAGAACGGTCACTGGGGAAAAGTGGATGGAGGTGCCTCAAAACCCCTAAACAGAATTATCTCTGAGTATAGATACAAGGGGACTGAGCTCAGTCTGCCCAGGAGACCTCTGCACTCCTACATTCATTGCAGCACCGTGTGCACCAGCCAAGATATTGAAGCAATATGCAGGCCCATCATCAGATTCACGGAATATGCACAACGGAGTATTGGTCAGCCTTTAGATACAGTACAGCCTGTTACCAGTGATAACATGGATGGAACTAGAGAGCTTTATGCTGAGCGAAATAAGCCAGGCACAGGAAAAAATACCACACAATCTCACTTACAATGTGTGGAATCTGAAAATCAGTCACAGAAGCAGATAGCTAGGAGAGTGGGATGCTGGTCACCTCAGTCTGTGGGGAAGGGCATGGGTGGGGAAAGGAAAATGTTGGTAAGAGTGCAAAGTTTCAGTTAAGCAGGAGGGATAAGTTGTGACTGCTGCAGCACAGGTTGACTATAGTCAGCTTAATAGTAATGCATTGTGTAGTTCCGAACTGCCAAGAGTCCCCTGAATTGTCTTAGGACATTATCTGCCTTATTTCACAGTTGTTAAGTATTTGAGTGAAAAGATGTATCTCTTAGCTTCATTTGCTCATTTCACAGTGCACGCATGTATCAGAACAACTGGGGCAACTCCATACATGGAGACAGTTATTTTTTAGTAAAGATATGATATTTTTAAAAACACATAGTATCGTTTTAGATTTGGTCCAAATGGTAAGTCCACAATCAAAAGAAACAAGCTACACATGTGAATTAGGTGGATTTTATCAGGGGCACACCTGGATTGCTCAGAGGGTCAGCAGGAAGAGAGGACAGTCAGGCTTGACAAAGGACAGAAACTGGAAATGCTGCGGGGAGTAGAGGGGAACAGAACTGAGTATCACTAGGAATCATTCCAACAGGTTTCTCTACCCAAGAGTCAAAGTCCATCCTGGAAACGGACCTTTTTTTTTTTTTTTTTTTTTTTTTTTTGACACAAGTTCTTAGCTAAGATGTTAAGTTGCCCAAGCTGGGCTCAAACTTGTAGTCCTCCTGCCTCAGTTGTCCAGAGTGCTGGAATTACAGGGGTGTGTCCCACACCTGGTTTGGAAACAAGATTTCTAATTGGCTTGGCTTAGGCTGCATCCCCACCCCTTGGCCAGTGAGGGTTGGAACACCCTGGTTGATAGCTTCCCACCCAGAACTGCTTACAGAGAGAGAAGTAATTCCTAAAGCACAAGTCCAGATGCCAGGCCAAAAGAGTGAGTGTCCGTCCATGCTGGATGGCCCCAAATCATCCGTGTCCGGGACGGAGACTCGTGACCAGTCAGAATGCTCACCTGGCTTATCAACTGTCTTTTCATCATTAGGCTTGGAGGGCTTCTTAATATCTTGGGAATGATTAGAATTGGAGTATAACATGCGAGTGTTGTTCTTTCCTTCTTGTCACATCCATACCTCTAATGATGTACCCCTCCACCTCCCTACATATAAATGACCTGGGCTGTGTGGGCTCCCTTGGCTTCCAGTCATTTTGCTGGTGTAATCCAGGCCAAACAGAGTGTACTTACTCAGGGCAACTGTGTCATGGGCAAGGGGATGACCTCAAGGAGTTCCTTGAGGGGGTCAATAGTGATTTTGTTCCTCTTCTGATTTCCAAAATCCTGGTCAAGCCCCCTCACCCCCAGTAGGATTAAATGTGTGAAATGTCTCCCGAACACATCTGGGTCTCACCTCTCCGCTGTTTCTGAAGGAGACTGCAAGATGGGACAAGTGATGATCACACAACTCTCTCAGGCTTTTCACTGGGAAACTTAGGCTGTGGAAAAGGAAAGATTGAGACAGAGAATTGCTCCTCGCTCTAGGGCATTCTGGAAAGTGCGAGTGGTTCTTGTAAAAGCAATTTCTTTCCTGGCACTTGAACCAGTGTCATCCTGGAGAATTAGTAAAACAACCCCTCAGGGTATATTTCAACATCTAATAAGTAGATTAGCCTGAATACGAATCGTCTTACAGATTTGAAACCAAGTGTGGAACTTAAACCCATTGCAAAAGTATTGGCTAATGAGATCTGATTCTGTTGTTTCTTTCTCCAAAGAACTCAGCTTTCTCCAGAGGCTGCCTCACCCCGTTCCGATAGTGTGGCCAGTCAGGATGGGCAGGTTAGGTGGCAATGTCCACTCTGCTGAAGAGTCTGCAGATGTGGGACTGAGTCTTCCTAGGTCATGGGATAAATGAGAATTCAATTTAGTGAGAGATCTCAGAAGCCCAGTCATTTGCCTCAGGGGCCACCAAAGAACTTCTCCTTTCCCAGCATTGCCTGACTCATTTCCTTTGTAGCAGGGTTCTCTCTTCTCTGAGCGGAGGTCACTGGGTCACGAATCAGTAGGGGTGTGTCCTGAAGGAGTGGTGGGGACGTTTAGTCTCACCTTGAGTGGATGTGGAGAAAGTGCAGTAGTACCTGGCCAAAGTTAAGTGTTTTTTGAAATTAGAAGGTTTGTAGCTGGAAGGCAATTTGATCAGTGCATGTGCAACTTCTATTTAAACTATAAATTCAGTCCCTTCTGTAGATATTTATCAAAACACTCTCCTCCACCAGTGAGTCCCTCCCTTAAAGCTGTTAAATAGCTGCCATAGCAGTCTCCATTCCTTAGAAATTTCACGTTCCATGCATGGATCAGCAAGACTTGCTTCCAAAAGATTAAAGGAAAAATCATCAGTTGTATATCTGTGGTCTGAGATTGAAAGAAGAGAGAGCAAGTGCTTCCCTCTTTTTTTTTTTTTTTAACCTGCCTCCCCACATTCTTGCAATGTCATTAGCATTTACCCGGGAGTGATTACTTATGACCTGGCTACCATCTGGCACCATGTTGAACTAAATAAAGGTCAAGAAAGTTACCCTTCAGATATTCGAAAGCAGCCAACTTCTCATCCTGAATGCTCTTGGTACCAACACGTAAATATTTTATTTTCTTCAGCTGATTCCTGTGGTTTGGGGCATACTGTTTGTTTATCATTTTGGCCGTTTTCTTGAGAAGAAACCACGTGAGTCATGATAAACAGGTCTCCTGCCTGTGCCAGCTCTCCCCGAACGTTCCTCTCTGTGCTGCTCCGGGGAACAAGGAGTGGTTTCAAGACTAGTCAGTGATGTTTTGCATGCTCGTGAGAAGGGACATTAGCAGCACATGTAGTACTTCTGCTGGCCCTATCGTTTTTCAGGTCATGGTTACATCAGTGCCAGTGAACCCTGCTAGTTGTTTGAAAATTTGCGATAAATCCAAATTCTTTAGTACACAGAGATAAGATTCTTCAGGGTTCATGGAGTTTGTCATTCAATACTTTAGGTCTTACTACAAATGCCTGTATTAAGCTTCTGATTTTGTGTGTGTGTGTGTGTGTGTGATTTTATTTTATTATTTTTTAAACAAACAAAAAAAAGGATGATACAGAATTTCAAAACAAAATAATGGGAAATTAACACAGGTTAATATATTACGTATTGTTAATCTTCAAAATAGTTGTTCAGATTACAAGATATAGTGATGAAAAAAATGATCAAACAATTGAACAACGAAAGAACAAACTGTTCTTTCTGATGAGAGATTAGTAGTATAGTTCTCTATTGTGTGCATATACATATATATGAATATATTTATATATGTATATACATACATATAATCTTTTCGCTTCTTTCACCTATTCAAGTAGTTCTTTCCTTTTGAGTAGTTTCTTCCCTTCCACTTTCACAATATCTATTGTACATTTTGGATCTTATTTACTCTTTCAGTTTCTACACTAGGGGGACAATATGATATTTACACATGTGAGTCTCATTTATTTCACTTATGAGTGTGATCTCAAATTGCATCCATTTACCTATAAAAACCTCAAGATTAGCCTTATTTATAGCTGAGTAGTATTCCATTGTATAAAAATACCACACCATTTTTATCCATCCTGCGGTTGATGAGCATTTGGGTTGTTTCCAAGATTTAGCTATTACAAATTGTGTTTCTGTAAGCATGGGTGCACATATATTGCTGTGGTACGATGGCTTCAATTCTGGGAAAATACCCAGAAGGGGAATAGCTGGATTGAATGAGACCTCTAATCCTAGTTTTTTGAGGAATCTCCACACTGATTTCCACAGTGATTGTACCAGTCTACACTCTCACCAACAGTGGAGAAGGATTCCTTTTTCTTCACAGCCCTACCAGCATTTGTTATTGTTTGATTTATTGATGACAGTCATTCCTTCTGGAGTGAGATGAAATCTCAATGTTGTTTTAATTTGCATTTCTCGAATGACCAGTGATGTAGAACATTTATTCATATATTTATTTGCCATTTGTATTTCTTCATCTGAGAAGTACGTGTTCATCTCAGATGTTGATTTTTGGATTGGGTCTTTGAATTTGCGGGGCCTGATATTTTTCAATTCTTTATATGTCCTAGATAGAAGTCTTTTGTCTGAGGGACAGTTGGTTAAAATTTTTTCCCATTCTGTGGGTTTTCTTTTCACTTTGTTGGTGATTTCTTTTGATGTGCAAAAACTTTTTAATAAAATGAGATCCCAGTTGTTGATTCTTTGAAGTGCTTCCCCGTGCAGTTTGTGTTTTGCTCATGACCTCTTTGCCTACCCCTATGTCTTCAAGATTTCTGCCTACCTTGTCTTTCAGTATGTTTAGTGTTTCTGTTTTAGTATTTAGATCTTTGATCCATTTTGACTTCAGCTTAGTGCATGGTGATAGACGTGTCTAGTTTTAGGGTTACTGGCATGTGGAGAGCCAGTTTTTCCAGCACCATTTATTAAGGAGGTGATCTTTTCTCCATGTTTGGCCCCTTTGTCAAAGATAAGGTGACTGAGTGTCATTGTAGTTGTGTCTGTATCTTCTAACCTGTTCCACTGATCCTCAGGTCTGGTTGTTTTGTTTTGTTTTGTATTTTTGCCAGTACCATGCTGATTTTATCACTTTTTAGCTTTGTAGTATAATTTCAAGTCAGGAATTGTGATGCCTCCTGCCTTGACTGTGTTGCCCAGGATTGCTTTTGCTATGCTAGGTCTCTTCTGTTTTCAAATGAATTTTAGGAATGTTTTCTCTAGATCTATGAGGTATGCTAATGGTATTTTGATTGAAATTGCATTGAATCTGTATAATAGTTTTAGGAAAATGGCTATTTTCACAATGTTGGTTCTTCCTATCTATGAGCAAGGGGTATCCTTACATTTTCTGATATCTCTTCAGTCTCCTTTTTTCAGAGTACTGTAATTTTCAATATATAGATCTTTTACTTCTTTCATTAGATTGATTCTTAAGTACTTCATTATTTTGGACGCTATTCTGAAAGGTGTTGTTTCCCTAATTTCTCTGTCAGTGGGTTTGTTATTCGTGTACAGGAATGCTATTGAGTTTTGAGTGTTGACTTTGTATCCAGCTACCCTGCTGGATTTGCTTATTTACTCTAGTAGTTTTTTGATGGAGTTTTTGAGGTCTTCTGTGTAGAATATCATCTGCGTGTCATCTACGAATAATGGTAATTTAACTTCTTCCTTTCGTATCCTTATTCTTTTTATTTCTCTGTCTTGTCTAATGGCTCTGGCTAACGTTTCCAGAACTATATTGAATTTGGAGTGGTGATAATGGACATCCTTGTCTTGTTCCTAATTTTATTTATTTATTTATTATTTATTTATTTTTTTGCATCACCGGAGATTGAACTCACAATCTCACACCTGCCAGACAGGTGCTTAAGCCATTGAGCCAAACTCCCAGCCCTTGTTCCTAATTTTAGAGTACGAGCTTTTTGTTTTTGTCCATTTAGTATGATGTTGACTGTTGGTTTGTCATAGATTGCTTTTATCAGCTTGAGGTAGAGACCATCTATTCCAATTTTCTATAGGGTTTTTATCATAAATGAGTGATGGGCCTTATCAAAAGCTTTTTCTGCATCTGTTGAGATGATCATGTGATTTTTGTCTTTGACTCTGTTGATAATGGTATATTGATTGTGTTTATTGATTTGTGTATGTTGAACCATCCCTGCATTCCTGGAATGAATCCTATTTGGTCATGGTGTATATTCTTCTTGATGAATTGCGACATTCTGTTTACTAGTATTTTATTGAGGATTTTTGCATCTATGTTCATTGGGGAGATTGCCTTATAGTTCTTTTTGGCTGGGTCTTTCTCAGGTTTTGATATCAGAGTAATACTTGCTTCTAGGAATGAGTTAGGGAGAATTGCTTCCCTTTCAATTTCTTTAAAGACTTTGAGGACTATTGGCATTAAATCGTTTCCGAATTTCTTGTAGAATTTAGCAGTGAATTCATCAGGACCTGGGCTTTTCTTTGTTGGTAAGTTTTTTTGTTTCTTTTATTTATTTATTTATTTTTTGGTACCGAGGATCAAACTCTCAACCTTGTGCCTGCTAGGCAGGTGCTTACGCCACTAAGTTAAATCCCCGGCCCTATTTTTTGAGACAGGGCCTCACTATGCAGTTCAGGCTGGCCTTGAACTCACTTTGTAGCCCAGGCTGGTCTCGATCTCATAAGGATCCTCCTGCCTCAGGCTCCCGAGTGCTGGGATTAAAGGCATGTGCCACCATGTCCAGCTTGTTGGTAAGTTTTTAATTATATTTTCAATTTCTGTAACTGATATTAGGTTATTTAAAATTTTTATATCTTCTTGACTCAGCTTTGATAATTTGTGCATTTCTAGGAATCTGTCCATTTCTTCTGTGTTTTCAAGCCCATGTGAGCAAAGATTGTCGAAGTAGGAATTGATGATCTTTGGAATTTCCACAGGATCTGCAGTGATTTTACCTTTTTCATTCCTCATTGCATGAATTTGAGTTTTTTCTTCCTTTTCTTGATAAGGTTGGCTAGAGGTTTATCAATTTTGTTTACTCTTTCAAAGATCCAACTCTTCAATTCATTGTTTTGTATTGTTTTCTTAGTCTCTATTACATTAATTTCTACTCTGACCTTTCTAATTTCCTCTCTTCTGTCAGCTTTAGTCTTGACTTTCTCTTCTTTTTCTAGAAGCTTGAGGTGCAGCATTAGGTTGTTTGTGTTTGTTCTGTTTTCTTGATGTGGGAATGAACTGCTATAAATCTCCCTCTTAGTACTACTTACATTGTATCCCACAGATTCTGCTATGTTGTATCTGCATTTTTGTTTAATTGTAGATATTGTTTAATTTCTTCTTTAATTTCAGTGACCCGTTGGTTGTTTGGGAGGGTGTTATTTAATTTCCATGTGTTCATGGAGTTTCTGCAGGTCGTTTTGCCATTGATTCCCAATTTCAGTGCACTATGGTCAGATAACATGCATGGGATAATTTCACTTCCTTTGCATTTACTTAAGCATGTTCTGTGGGCTAGTCTATGGTCAATTTTAGAGACTGTCCCATGTGCAGCTGAGAAGAATGTGCATTCTGATGTTGTTGGGTGGAACACTCTGTAAATGTCTATTAAGTCCATTTGTCCACATGTTTGATTCAGTTCTGTTGTTTGCTGACTATTTGTCTGGTCGATCTATCTGTGACAATGAGGCATTAAGGACCCCCATTACAACTGTGTTATTGCATATGTGATTTTTCACGTCTGTTAATATTTGTCTTGTATAGTTGGGTGCTCCCATATTTGGTGTATATATATTTACGATTGTTATCTCTTCCTCTTGAATTTTTCCCCTAAAAAGTATGTAGTAACCTTCCTTGTATCTCTTGATCATTTTTGGTTTGAAGTTTACATTGTCTGCAAGCAGAATAGCTACTCTTGCTTTTTTCTGGGTTCCTGTCACATGGAATATTGTTTTCCATCCTTTGACTTTCAGTCTATGAGTTTATGAGTTAAATGTGTTTTTTATAAACACTGTATTGTTGGATCTTGTTTCTTTCTTTTTTAAAATCTTGTTTCTTGATCCATTTTGCTAATCTATTTCTTTTGATTGGTGAATTGAGGCCATTTACACTGATGGTTATAACTGATATGTATTGACTTATCTTTGTTAAGCTTCTGATTTTTAAAATACAGTAATTGAGGGAAAATGAGGCAGGTATGAGCACATGCCATTTTCATTGTCTAACACGTGTCCACCTTCAGATGAAAATCAAATAGTATCTGACTGACTGCAGTTTGCCAAGAGAAGACTTCAGATGACTGACGTAGCTAGGGCAGGACTAGTGTTTTGGAATCATCCTTTAAACTGGGGGAGGAAGCTAAAGGTGGAGGAAATAAACCTAGGAGACTTTCAAAAACTGGCCTTGAGTGATGACACACACCTTTAATCCCAGCACTCAGGAGGCTGAGGCAGGAGGATCCTTGTGAGTTTGAGACCAGCCTGGGCTACAAAGTGAGTTCAAGATCAGCTTGAACTGCATAGTGAGACCCTGTCTCAAAAAATAGGGCTGGGGATTTAGTTCAGTGGCTTAAGCACCCGCCTGGCAGGTGCGAGGTTTTGAGTTCAATCCCTGGTACCAACAAAACAAAACAAAATACTGGACCGTCTCAATGTCTACTTTCCATTAAGCTTTTGGATTATATTTCTTATCTGCATCTGAGCCTGTGTCTCACACAGCAAAATTAAATTGAGGTTTTTGGCAATTCTTTGTGTGTGAATTATTCTATCTTCCGCCTGTGCTGTGGTGCCTGCTTGTGTCACCGGATCCTGAAGTCAAAGGAATCACCTCTTTGCTGCAAATGTAGGCATTATCTATAGCTGTTCATTATCCTTTTAGCCCAAATATTTAGTGACTGAGTACTCTAGAGATTTATTTCTCCTGAAGATTACTAACTGTAACTTCTAATACAAAGCTTTCATTTAGAACCATTTCTGTTGACCATGGGAGACGTTTCTGGATTTTCACTTTGTTCTCAGACCTGTTCTGTGGCAGCAGCTGCTCTGTGGTGCTCACTCTTGGGCCCTGGAAGTGCTGACTGATCTTTGTGTGGCCCACTGATGTGGACGTGCGTTCCTGACACTTTCTGTTCTGGAACCAAGATGGTGCGGGTTTTGTGTTTCCCTCCAGGGAAAACAGAAGTGGGCATCACTACTGCACTGTATTAGATTGTTGCTGTGCTCTTTGAAGAGTAACGCTTAGCTTTTTTGTCTTTTTCTTTGTGTATTGTGGGATCACACATACACACCACCACCATCACCTCCGTCACCAAGTGTTGGGTTATACTTAAATGGCTCAGAAGTAAACATGGAAAAGCCTCATACGATTTCTAGTTTTGAACTAAAGATTGTTAGAAGCAGAGATTTTTTTTTTTAAACTGTGAATGATTAATAACTGACTAGCAGCAGCCCAGGGACGGTCAAAAGAATTTACAGCTCAGGGTTGCTACTTAGTAATTAACAAGATGTGTTTAGGGATGCAGTTCTACATTGAAACCAGTTTATCTTTTTCTTGGAGGCACTGTTGTGAGTGCCATTTCTTTGTGAGGCAGTATGAGGATGACGATAGGCTGTGACAGGGACAAGGTGTCTCGACTGGGAGGGACAGGAGTGACAGGACAGAGGGGCAGAGAGACCAGGGACTGTCAGAGGTCAGAGATGCCAGGCAGACCAGCCTTGCTGTGAGTTTAGTGAGGCCAGAAGTCAGCAGTATAGGGGCAAGGGTCTGGCAGGCCATGGTTCTTGGATTCATATATTTTTGCTTTAAATTTTTATCGTATGGCCATCATTTACTGAGCTGAACTGAGTTTTGTCCAAAGGATTGTTTCAAAGTTTGGATTCGCCCCCAGAAACACCTTTCATCTAGAGTCACGCTCTAGCAAATTGGGGTGCTGTTAAATTGAACAGCCCATTAAAAGTAAGTCAGATTTAAGCAAGACAGTGAAACTCAGGGTTTGGGGAAAGCATTTAGTGTTTCAAGAACTGTTACGAGCGCTCTCTGCTGTGATCACAAGAGGTGCCTGCCGTTCAGAAATCCGACAGTGGAGGAGCATTCATGCATTCCAGTCAGTTGATGTACCACTTGATGGCAAAAAATTAAGAAGGGGAAGCATATCAGATGCGTGCAGCCCAAATTCCATCTGTGCTTAAGGTTATGTAACAGCTCATCATGTAACAGCGCTGGCCCTTGTCCAGCAAGCGTGTAGATATTGGCGGATTTGCGTGCTTAATAGACCCCCATCAATCAGCTATGACACCTTGTCCTACACCCACTTGCCATGTTTGCTTAAGCTGGCTTTGGAGGTTATACAAATAGCGTTAGCAACCTGCCCTCCCACCGTTGGTGATAAATGGTGCCTATTAAAACCCCTTCGGCCTGTTCTTACCATGCAAAGAAGTAGAAGAACTTGATCCACTGATGTTTACGAAGGTTATCAGTCTCCTTCTGGGTACGTTCTCTGGCACCGGCAGCCAGAGCACGGGGTATCTGCACCCACTGTGGACCCCAGGGCCTCTGGCTTTCTGAATCAGCCAGTGTCCTGCCTCATGGAACCTGGCACAGGCTGCTCAGGGTTTGCCAAGGGAAACTGTGATTCAGGACCGGACAACTGAACTCAAGTTTACATAGAAAGGTGCACTTTTCTCGCTCGAAGAACAAAGACTGCTAGGACAGACTGCCACGGTTTCCTGAGGCCATCTTTTTTCCATTCAAATGGCCTTGGGGAGAGATACACAGCCCCCCGACCTCAAGCCTCAGCCTCCTGGGACTGCAGATTCTTAACGGAGGAAATTAAAGAGATTACTTCCTGCTGCGGCGAGCTGCCAGGTGGGCAGTGTGCACCCATGTGCTCCAGTATTGTAAGGTCCGGGAAGGGAAGGGTGACCAAGTGCCTGCTGCATGCATGGCATCCTTGCCCCCGAGAGCAATAGGACTTGGCACACATAGGTGGGGCAGGGACCTTCTGGGCAGAGGGAAGGGCGTAAGCAAAGGTGCGTGGGCAGAAAATGCAGCATGTGTTGGGAGCAGCAGGATGGGCACTCTGGCTGGTGCAGCAGTTTATAAAGAGAAGTGTCAGGTAAGGTCAGCCTGGTAGTTTGGGGCCAGATTATAGAGGGCCTCAAAGAGGAGGCTGAAGGAAATTAGACTTCGTTTTATAGGCAGCAAGGAAGAGGGGCGCGGTAACATGATCGCAGTGGAGCATCGGGAAAATCAATCTGGCGGAAAAATGCTGCAAAAGCTCTTTGGAATAAAAGGGGGGCATAAATAAATAAATAATTCGAAAAGCTGGCAGTGGTGTTTTTAAATACGCTCCGAAATGTGTCAGCTGCGTGCTTTGAAATAATAACATATTTTGTCGTCACCAGCAGCGAAAATCCTTTCTCATTCTCGTCTTTTTTCTGCATTTCTCCCCTCCTTCTCTGCCTTCTTTTCTTTCCTTCTGTTTCTTTTTTCTCTTCCTTTCTCACTCACTCTTTGCCTTTCTCCTGTGTGTCATTCATGGCAGAATGTGGTGAGCGGATCCGAACCCAGCATAAAGGTTCAGTTTTAGGATGGTGCTAACAGTAGCAACTGGGCTCCATTATTGTAGGCTATGAAATCATCCAAGTTTGATTTTTATCAACCCAGCCATGCAAGTCTAGGTATTTCAAATGAGTAGGTGTATCCCTGTAATTATTGTGTTTTTATAATCCCACTTTCTGGACACATCACCAAAAGACTCCAGTGATTTCTGTGCCTGTTGGGTCAGCGAGACCAGTGCAGTGTCTGTGGCTTCTACAGATGTGCCCCAGGTGCCTGCCCGAGTACACCTAATCAGTGTGCTTGGACTCCAGGTGTTCATGGGCTTGGTCTGCAGGTGTGTGAGTGGCGGGAGATCCCCTGTGGGTCTGTAGCACATACTTTGGCTTCCATGTGGATTCGAAGAATCTATTTTGCAAGATAACGTGTTTGGAAAAGGGTCATTTAGCGTCGGCCTTCTCTACTCATTTGTGCATTTGTGATAGTGCTTGTTACCTAATTAAAACTGTCCTGTGTTGGAAAAATGGCCATCAAGTGAGAGATAAACATTCAGTGGAATCTGAAAGTACCATGAGCTTGTGGTGTGTAGTGCAAGGGTATGAGCAGGAAATGCATACGACTCTCCATGGAAATGTGATTCAAGAGAAAGCTGGGAGCCTCTATAAACATTTTTGTATTTGGGAATCTGGGAATTTGAGAAGGTTCCGGATGTATGCCTCAGGAATGTCAAGAGTCTGCTGGTAAATCCAGATTTACAAAACAGATAAATTATTGAATGACTGTTCAGATTGCAAAAACGATTTTTGTATTTTATTAAATATTTGCTGCACATTTACCCCAGCGGAGCCCTTTAGTAAATACAGTTACCTTCTGACTGATAGGAATGCAGTGTAGAGAGTGGTTTCTAGATACAATGTATTCATTCGATGAATCTCCTTTCCATAGGGTAAGAAAAATTTAGGATAATCTTTTCTCCATTTGAAAAATCACTTTGCGCATATGAAAGAGACTTGTGGAGTAGTTAGTTACAGATATCTTTTTACCATGGGGCATTTAGTATAGTTTTCAAAGCTGATTGATAACAAAGGTTCTGATTCATTACACTCAGTCATCACCATGCGTGCTGTCTTTTGGCTTTGGTGGAACAGCCAGTAAAGCCCTCACTCCAGAACTCATTATCCCACGACCACAGGCCTCAGCTTCCCTGTCAGTGAAATGGGGATAATTGTAGTGTTCCCCTCAGAAGTTTTGGAGAGAAGTGGAAAATTCCTGTACTTGGTACCTGCTCGATAAATATTAGCTATTATATCATTGCTGATAATACTTTTCTTATCCCCAGAATGAGATCAGTAAATTTAAAATGAGCAGTATTTTATTTCCAGAGGAGTGTTTTTTTATTCAATTGTTCACATTTTGATTTCATTCCCTATGTAGACTGTTGAACATTTTCCAAAATGAGGAAATGTTTGGCATTTAATTTCAACAACTGGCGTCCAGCAGTATCAGGAGACCCTGGCTTATCTAGTGCTTGAATTAAAAGTGTTTAAGGGTTCACTGCTTTGTATCTTTGTTCAACTGTACCATGATCTGGTGCAATTGTAAGAAAGAAGTAAAAAAGAAAAGGGAAATCTGGGCGTGATGGTGCATGCCTAGAGTCTCAGTACTCTGGGAGGCTGAGGCAGGAGGATGCCAAGTTTGAGCCCAGCCTGAGCGACTTAGTGAGATCATATCTTAAAATAAAAACAAGGAAAGGACTGGAGATGTATCTCAGTGGGAAGGCCCTGGGTCCAATCTCCAGCATTTTTACCTTCCACACACACAAAGGGAAGAAGTAAAAGAGAAAAAGCTGAGAGGAAGAGGCAGTCCGTTTATGTAACAGTTAGGTCAATCCTGGTTATGGTCACAGACCTGTTTTAGAAAAATCCACTTGCTTCTCCAGCAGTGCCTTGGTCCCAACACATCACATCTAAGCTGTACTCCTGGTCTGGAAGGTCCACAGAGTGTCTCACCCACAACGAGTCCACGCTGTCCTTTCTACTCCTCCTCTTCCTCACTCTTTCCTCTCACCCGGCACAACACCACGAACTTGCTTATCTGTGACTCCGCCTGGAATCGAATCAGACTTATATTTGCTCATGTAAATCTCATCTCGTCTTCAGGGCTCAACTCAAAGCCTGCCAGATCCACGAAGGATCTGCGACTTCTTTCTTGGTCACTCTCTTCTTACTCAACTTGCGTGTCCCACAGCTTGGTCACCGTAACAGAACACCCGATTATAGTCAGTGGCAATCATAGTCATGATTAAAGACATGCATGGGAATTTTCTACCACCCAGAACAGTTTCACATACACTCATTCTTTGACTTTCCTAAAAACCCTGCCAAGTCAGCAGTCAGATGTTCTAACCCTGTGGTATATGGTTTCAGGTCAAGCTGTAAGTCTAGTGAGACTAAGACCTTGGACTCACCAAGCCCACCAACCCAATTTCACTGATACGGCTTCGCACTGCTGTTGTTTCTAGTGTGTCACTATTATCTCCTTAGGTAAGATGTCAGTAGCAAGGATGTCAGTAACATCTTCGGTGTCTGAGCCTGTTAACGGCACTTGGCCCTGTATCCGGCTCACTAAAGACTTGGCTAATAATAGTCATGTTTATTGACACACAGGAAGAGTGTCACGTGAGCCTCAGCACTCTTCTGTAAGATAGGTGCCTTTATGAGGTTTAGGTTCAATTTAGGTTCAAGAGATTTAACCGCTTTGCGAAGATCAGGTGGATCAAACAACAAGTAAGCATTTCTTGATTCCCTTCTGCTTTGAGAAAGAGTTGTCTCCCTACTCCTTAGTATCTTTTATTTTGTCCTTTATTTGTACTTTGGGTTTCTCCAATGAGAGAAACCATGTGATATTGAAGCTTGTGTGTCTGATTTATTTCACTTAACATTATGATCCCAAGGTGCATCCATTTTCCTACAAACGACTCGAGTTTATTAACACATAATATGTATACGTGCCAACTCCACACAAGGAATGTAAACATTTATGTATCACAAACATCTCCAAAAAAAGGAAGGGGGATCAAGAGATGAATGGAGAGGGAGGGAGGAAACGGAAAGGGAGTGAAAAAAGGAATTAAGATGTATTATGTTCATTTACGAACTCCCCACAAGGAATATAAACATTGTGTAATACAAACATGTACTGGTGAAATAATAATAATAATCATAAAACATAGCTAGTAAACACATTGAACTTATCACAGTTAGTAATCATGGTTGTGCATGTGTGTGTTTTGTTTTCATTTTTAAATTCAGACTTCTGTATAGCATAACAGTGGAAGGCAGCCTTCCAGAGGCTACGGCTGGGGTTGGGTTGGGGTGGATGAATCTGCTCTGTTGAAAGCACAGTGCGCAGGGATGGTAAATGGGGAATCTGAGTGGAAAGGACTTTTCCTCTGTCCTGCTTAGATCTTTAGAATGTCTTACCAGAATTTTATATTCCGTTGGGTTGTACTTTGTCAGTACCATAATATTCCTCATAATATTCCTGACCCTTTTCCTCTTATGTGACCTTAACCACAGACTTACATGGTCCAGAATCCTGGGTATGGAGCCCCAAGTAAGACCAAGAAAGGCTAGAGATGTCTATGTTTTTGTAAATGCGTGTGGAGTTTTCACTGTACACATAGCATATGTTTACTTTACTAGAGAAATACTTTTATATATGTTACTAATGAGGAAAAATAGTGAAACTCGCTTATTTGAATGTTTTTTAAAAATTATTTGATTTAAAAAAAAAAAGCATTAATGCTACATAGTCATCAGCTGTAAGCCCAGGCAGGCGCCTCTCTTTCTTGGTGCTGTGTTTTAGAACATAGTAAGAGTTGGGGTTTTACATATGGGAAGATGCCCAGAAGGTTGCCAAAGGAAAGGTTCACACCACATTTGCAGACTCCTAGTGTTAGACTTTTCAGTAAGTGTTTCTCTTTGTTAAGAGACCAACTTACTTCTATAATGTGGAGGACCCAAAGTGTTTATTTAGAGCACTAAGGCTACCCTGTAAATAAATGGTCACCAAGACATCACATGTTAACAAACTGTCTCAAAACCTCCTTGTATCTAAGCTCCTTATATAGCTCTTCAATGTTTTCATTGCAGTAATCAATCCTATCTTGCAGTGGCCGAGTTCAGCCATAGGGGGAAAAAAAAAGTTTCCTAGTACGTTAACCTGTGAATAATAAAATATAGTAGCACCTCAGTTTACAAACACTTCTTCTGTTAGTGATAAGTTTGGTTCATGCACAGAAGTGTTTGGCAAAACTTTACTTCTGTTTGTAAACTCTGCATTGGGTTGACACTGAACGTTAAGGGGAAATTCAATTCACTTTGCAGCCAATTCGGTTTGTGACCAGAATCGCGGAAAGAATTAAGTTCATGAACCGAGAGATCACTGTAACTCACCATGTGTGTGCAAGTCTTTAATCTTTACTTTTAAGAGTGTTTGTTCCTCCACGAAGGAAAACAACTTTTCCACAGTAACTTTAAGAACACGAGCCATGACCTAGCTCCTAGCCAGTCTCCCATCCCTGTGGCTAGCATTTAACTAGAAAATGAAGCAGACTTTTGGAGACACTTTTGATTAGTGTTACTGTAAAGTGGAATATTCAACCACTGGCTACATTTACTTCTTTCTTTTTTAAAAGAGTATGTGGGTCTCTCTTGAAGTAGTGGCAATGTTGCAGGAAATTTCCCAGGCCAACCCAAACCTAACCAAATCAAAAGGAAGACTCTTTCAACCGAGGAGATAAGAAGGCAGCATTTAATCTTTACACCAGTGGACACCAGTGGACTGTTGCAGGGATAATTCCTCCCAAGCAACCATGCCAAATCAGGAAGGAGTTAGTCTATATAGAATTAGAAGTGAGAGGTGCAAAGCAAGTGACCAAACATTATATGATTGGTTACATACATCAAATCATATATTGACAGACAATCTAGTCTTGAAACACTCGAAACCCTCCAGGAACCAGGGCAGAGGGCTCTAACAGGATGAGCACAAGTTAAAGGCATTACCATAATACAGAAGTGTTCTGGAGAGAGGACCTTTATTGATGTAAGCACTGTTAAGGACATTAGCATAATATAGAAATGGTATTACCATCACATAGAAATGTTCCGGGAGAGAGGGCTTTTATTGAATGAGCATGAATCAGCCCAGGGTGCCTTAGGGTATACACAATCACTCTGACTTAGTCCTTATCTGCAGCTGGGCTGAGGACATTGTCAGGGTCCACTGAATTTAGCAGAAACAGCAGAACAGCGACTTGGTCAGAGGCCTCTAACTGATCATGAAATATCTATAAATTTACCATCTCATGAATTCATTTCTACATTATAACTGTGCCCCAACAGCAATAGTGGAACAGTCTTCAGCCTGCATCCAAGCTGCCACTGTCCATGTTGGCCACCGTTGCTACATTTTCAGAGATGTAAGCCCTGTTCTTGGTGTGAATGACAGGCTAGAACAGTCAGATTGTACCTATTTACAGTGACTTCATCAGATATTTTATAACTGAGTGTTTTGCATGTTAATGAACTTTCATAAACCGTTGTCATAAACAATAACCAAAGACCATTAAAAGTGGACTCCTCATTAATGTAAAACCTCCCAGCTGTCCAGAAGGTCCCTTAACCATCTTTCGCTTGTGTCTGGCAAATAGCTTCAAATGTGTTGTTTTGTGGTCTGGTTGACTTTTAGTTTGACTATCTCTTTTGTTTTAAATCAGAATAATTCATGTCTATACCACAGGGCTTCAACAAATGTTTTCTTGACTGAGCTTTGACTTCCTAACATATTCATGAAACTGGCCCTGAAGAAAGCTACAAACAATTTAATATCTCACTATTTTCCAATGAATTGTTCCAAATCCTAACTTTAAAAAAAATTTTTTTTGGTACCTGGGATTGAACTCACAACCTTATTCCTGCCAGGCAGGTGCTTAGGCCACTGAGCTAAATCCCTGGCCCTGTTTTTTGAGACAGGGTCTCACTATGCAGTTCAGGCTGGCCTTGAACTCACTTTGTAGCTCAGGTTGGTCTCAAACTCACAAGTATCTTCTGTCTCAGCCTCCAGAGTGCTGGGATTAAAGGTGTGCGCCACCACACCTGGCCCTAACTTCTTTTTGAAGTTAAAAAATATTCTAGTGATTTGCATGAAAATTTTTCATGCAGCTAATCTTCAGCTATCTTTCCACCAGTATCTATTTTCAAAAGTGCGATTTATCCCTTATACGTGTATCTTCACAACAGCAAACTATTTGACGTATACCTTCTATGCATTTTAGGTTGATGGGCTTTGGATCAGTAGTCAGTATTGTAATGGGGCATTGCATGGTAACTTTTACTGTTTGGGAATTATTTTGAATTTTGCCTATTTCACATTTCTGATCATTCATACTTCAGACTTAAAGTCCTTAACAAATAATCAACATGCCTATGAGGAGACATATTCCTGTTTGAAAAGTATGATACTTATGTTAAGAGTCACAATCACAAATAAATTGATACTAAAAAACTGTCTGTCTAAGAAATATACCAAACAAAATGAAATACTGAAGAAACCTTTGGGTAGTTGAGTGTGGCAGTATCAGATACTTGTATTTACAGAAGGAAATGGAAGAAAGTTCATCATTTTACTGAATACTGTGTTAATATTTAATATTTAGAAAATTGTACTACCATCCAAGAAAAACTGTGTATAATCTGCTTATTATCCCACAGTGTTTTTATAAAAGCCTGCAGATCTAGACTTTTATCCATTGCTATATCTGTAATAAGCATTATAGGGTAATATTAATGTTCTTACATTCTTCTTTGATATGCATGAGGATATTTTAACATTTAGATACTTTATATCCAAAGCAGTTCCAGACTCTTCCCGAAAAAATAATCAAACTTCATATGGTGAAGAGAAATAGGAGTGTGCTCTTAAAGAACGCCCTTGGCTAGAGGGCTTAAAATCACATCACTTTTAAAAGTAGCCTTTTTGTGGGGCCAACATAACTCATTGGAAATCATCTAGCACATTTTTGAAGCTAGAATGAACCCCCACGGTGAAAGAGTTAAGGACCACTTTGTCGGTGAGGACACCTACATACTTCAGATGCTTCATATTTTGCTTTTGATGACCTGAGCTACTGGAGTTGATGCTTGGATTGATAAACTATGTTGGATGCTAAGTCCAAGAAGGAATTTTTAACTCTTTTATACTTAAAAATAAAAGTTTCCTATGACTGAGGACTAATACACTTCCTCAAATCAACTTGGGAACAATTTTTTAAGAAGAAATTGATTCTTTCATATTTGGGTAAAGGTATGTAATGTATGCAGGATGCTGCACAGATTTAGATGATAGAAAGAAATCCATTGACAATAAACAGTGTAAAAAGAGAGAAAGACAAATTGGAAACTTTGCTTATCCTATTGTTTTGATCTCCTTTTGAAAGAAAGCATCTTGATAGCAGGGGGAAATAGCAGCTTGGAAATCACACCTGTGGATTATCTGTGAAGTTAAGAACGTGAAGGCGGCACCTGTCACTCACAGAAAGGGGAATTAGTTAAACTCCTTTTCCTTTCCATCTCTGGATGGGCCATCTTAAGGCCCAGCTGTTCCAGGGATATGGAAGCAGGGTGAGCTGAGGGATGGAGCCCCAGACACCAAGCAGAGGGCAGTTTGGGGGTGCATCCTGGCCCTTTTTCTTCTCCCCCTTCTCTCTTCTGCCCATTTCTCTCCCAAATGAATAAAGTAGTAGCTGTGCTTCAGGGAGCCCAGGCCATGACAGATACCAAGGCTGGGCTGTTGTGGGCTTTCTTTTGAGGTCCAATTTTCAAAGAAACCAATTGGGGAACTGGTAAGTGAATATGGAGGATAGTAAATGGACCTAATTAGTGACCTCTAGCTTCTTCTACCTGATGAGGGTGGAGAGGGTAGGATTCATTTTTATCTAACTGAATGAGCTGTTCATGCAGAAGAATCTGGAGTGAGATGGTGGCGCTGGAACACGGGGCAGGTGTCCCCATGTACTGGACATCTTCCCCCAGAGCTGATAGGCATCAGACCCCAAAGAACATTTCACGTTCTGTCTTTCTAGTGGTCAGTGAAGTAGGGAGGAGAGCACTGGGAGTTCTGTATGGGGTTGAACTGCCTCAGGCCCGTACCATGCACTTCTGGTAGTACTGGTGACAGTGGGCGGCACAGCCTGGGTCAGGAGTGTCAGCCTGGTGCTGGAGCGCATGTCCTCTCTTCTTCACCCAGCAGCTTCCAAGCTGGCTCTCCTGGAGACCCTGTGAGCCACTTCATATTCTGTAGCTATATTTTCACCTTCAACCAGCTAAAGCAAGCTCTGTGCTTGCAGGAGAGCATCTTTAAAATCCTTGAGTGATGCTGCGGCCGGAAATGTTCTCAGCTGTATGTCATGTCAATTTTCTTCCCATTTGTCCTGTTAGTGTCTCTTTAGGATCTCTCTAAAGCTACTGGTGGATTGGATTGCCTTTTGTTTTTTGTTTTTTGTTTTTGGTTTTTTTAAATTCTTGTTTACAGTAACATTCAACACTTGTAAATGCCCTGTGTTGCCAAGAAGCAGCTAAATACACTGCAATTAGATTTATTTCAGGCTTTATTAAGAAGGGCAGAGATATATCTTTCACCAGTGCTTAATTTAGAAAACACTTAGGTTACGTAGTATCTATTTTGGTTGTACCATAAGAATTAGCTGTCTTTGTGTTTTTCTTATAACCCATGCAACACTTAACTCACTACAAATCTGCTGGTTCCAAACACATGACCTTGTCATCACATGTGAAAGGCGGCAAGTAGGTTAGCTTCTACTGTCAACTCCAGTCAAGCTCTTCCTCACATGTATAACCGTACCATAATTGATCTGTCTTAAAAATCTAGTTTCTTCTCTTTTTCCTTTCTTAAATTAACTTTTATTTAGGAACATATGCATATAATTTAAAGATCCAATAGTTCTAAAAAGCTTATAATGAAAACCAGTATTCTCCCAAATTCCATCCCCCTCCCCAGGGGCAACTGTCTTCCACTCCTTGAGCTGTTTCTTCTGGCATTTCGCTCCATATTTCTAGACAATGTGAATTATCCAGTTTGGATATTCTTTTTTTGGCTGCTTGTAAGGTGACTGGATTTAATACTCTTACATGAACCAGTTCCCCAGTCTCTCTTCTGTTCCCCAGCCATCCTCATAGAGTTATAACTGAACTTTTAAATAGTCATCATTTACCTTATTATAACTATGAAAGTGCTGTTCGCTACAGATCTTTCATATGTGATCACATTTCTTTCTAAGTAATTCAGTCTATCTGTATTAGTCAAGGTCCTCCAGAGAAGCAGAACCAAGACTCTGTATGTATGAAGAAGGAGGTTTATTAGAAGTTGGCTCATATGTTTGTGGAGGCTGAGAAAGTCCCAAGCAGGAGACCCAGGAAAGCTAATGGTGTAGTTTCAGTCCAAGTCCAAAGGACTGGGGACCAGGAGCACCCAAGGTGTAAGTTTCAGTCCAGAGACTCCGGAAAAACTGATGTCATTTTAAGTCTAGAGACAGGAAAAGATCAGTATCTCAATATAAGCCATCAGACACATGGACTTCTATCTAAGTCAAGGAAAGTTCAGCTGTTTTGCTCTATGGGCCCTCAGCTGACTGGACAAAGCCCATCCACTGGGGAGGACAATCAGTTTTGCTCAGTTTAACAACTCAAATGGTGATCTCATCAAAAACACCCTTATAGACATTCAAAACAATACTTTACCAAATAGCTGGGCACCCTATGACCTAGTCGAGTGGACACAAAATTAACTATTCCAATATCTCTTTGACAGTGATCAATTTGCACAAGTGCTCAGACCCATCATATAACCTCCCATTTACGGTGCTGCTTCTTGGAGCTCTTCTCTCCTTAGTCCTTTGTCCTCCTACTCTTCTGGTGGTTTTGCAGGCTGAGGCACAGTTAGCATGCAGCTTTGTGATACCCCCTCATTGCCACATCTTCATTCATCTGCTTTCTTGATTTATTCCCTCGTTTCACGGAAGCACATCCTCTAGTAGCTTCCTAAGGAAATATGGAAGGGAAGTGGTAGCATTTGCATATCTAAAAATGGCATTTATTGCATCCCTCACTTGATTATAATTAAACTTATTTTAGAAATCAATGTTGGAAATCATTTGTGTCTTAGAATTCTGAAGGTCTTTCATCATTGTCTTCCAACCTTCAGCTTGAATAATGGCCTAAGACCAAGGGCATTCTAATTCTAATTGCTTTGGGTGTGACATGAATTTTGCCTCTTGATGCTTATAGGATCCTCTTCATACTCCACAGTGAGCTGCTTTGGGGAGGATCTTCGCATATCCACTGTGGCTTGTGCATACCTTTCAAACTAGAACTTTGTCTTGAGTAGTTTCTTTTAATATCTCTTTGATAACTTCCTCTTTTGTATTTTTTTCTGATCTTTATTGCTGAAACTCCTTTTTGGATACTACCTCAAATTTTCCTATCTTTCATATTTACTAACTTTTTATTTATTTATTTGGTTCTTCTTTCTGTGGAAATTGCTCAACCATTTTCTATATTTTCTGTCAAACTCTAGTTTTTATGATGATGATATCCAAAAACTCTTTCTTGTTTCTCATCATTTCTTTGACATAGCATCCTGTTCTTATTTGATGGGTGCACTACCTTAGCATCGTTATTCTCTAAGAATACCATTTTAAAATCCTTATTTTCCCTGCCTGTCTCTGTACTTCCAAGTTATTTTGGAGCTTGTTTTGACTCTTTCCAATCAGAGGCCTTACCCAAAGGTCCTCCAGCCTCTAGCGAACATTCATACTTTTTCAGTAAGGCACTAAAATCCAGACTGAAAGTTCTGCACCCTCGCCTGATTACGTGTGGCAGTTGTCTTTTCTTTGTTGTTTTGCAGAGGACAGATTTCGGGCAGCCCTTTTAGTGGCAGTGCCCCACACAGATGGATGGCAGCGTGCAGATGGCTTTCTTCTGAGGCCATACACTTTCTCAGGAGAATGTTTTAGCCTTCTGCCCCGAGAGGTCTATGGTGTGCTAAGGGCCCTTCACCCTTCTCTGCAATCCTTAGTGCCTGCTTCCTGCAGCTGCAGCCCCTCCTCAGGGTCTCCCAGAGAATAAGATTTGCCTCTGCTGGGGATACACAGTGATCTGGCTGCATACAGTGGGCGCCATCACTGTTTTCCATTATGAACCCAAGCTCCATCTTTCATGGCAGCTGTTCGCGAGGACTGAGCTCCTGGCATCAGTTTCAACAGGAACCTACACGGTGGGTACTAAGTTTGCAGTGTATACTCTTTTGTAACTCTTACATCCATTTCCTCAGGCTTGCCAAAGTCTTTTTTCCCCCTTTGCCCTTGTCTGTTAAAAATCCTTAATTCCTTAACTAACTGTAGAGGTTGGAGAAGGAGAAGTAAAAGCAGACAGTCTGTCCTCTTATGTTGAACTGGAAAGATCTACGTTTTTTACTTGCAGGCCTGCGCGGTGTTGGTGGAACACAGTCTCTCCCTGTGCCTCCTGGGGTGCAGGATGGGGGTAACCGAGGCTACCACAAGTCTGGGAGCAGGAGGCATTTGCTGCACTTGGACAAGAGTTTGTTGTTCTTATTTTAGATGTATCTTTTCCTGCTCTTTTGTTCTGTTTTTCTTTGTAGTTTTTCGATCTTAGTCTTTCCCCGCTTCTATCTCCTGCGTTCTCACTTGTCTTCTGTTGCCCCTTAAAACCCCGTGTCCAGCAGGGCTTGCACACCTCTCAAAACTGAAGGCTCTCATTCAGTTCTCCTCCCAGCCTAAGTGTGCTCTTTTGTCATGGGAATAGAGTTTCTGTTCCCTCTGTCTTGTTTGGTCCCACAAAGGACTTTTCCCAGGGGGACACTTGTTAGCCACCTTGGAGCACAGTTGCCTGGAGCTAACTGCAAAGGACACTAACAGGTTCCTTGGAGAAGTCAGCTTTGTGTTTGATTTCATAAGGCAAGCACAATGCTTTCTGTTTCATCTAAGAAAACAAACACAGTGGTTTCTGTTCCGTCTACGAAAGTGCGGAGAGTTGGTTCCCTTTCACCTTCTCTCTTGCCACGTTGACCTTCGTATCCCACGTCACCTGCTAAAGAGTTCAGAACTCACTGAGGTGTGCTCGGTATGGCATTTACACTTTTCCTTCTACAACAGCATCTCGTTCCCCATCCTGACAGAAGCCACAGGTCCCTCTGTGTGAGGCTAGAAGCTGCTGTGACCGTCCCTGGAGTGCATTCTCCTTGTTCCCCACAATGTCTGTATTCATAATGGGGGGCCCAGTGATTAGTCCATAATGTAAACGCCTGGCCTGCAGTGTATAACCTGAGTTTATCCAAGGCCCAAACAATTACCAAACATTCCTGTTAGATAGATTTCTTTCCCTTGGCAAAGATGTTCTGCTGCAATATATTACAGGATGTTTTACATTCTCTTGGTCTTGTAATAACACCACACCCAAGCCAGCATTTGATACATCGGTGGCCACTTGGAAGGTGGTTGTTTTTGTAAATACATATTGTTCTTGGTCCAGAGCTTTCGTATCTGTGAAAAAAGTACACTGCAGCTTCCACCTTGCCAAAGTTTTATGGCACCTGGGAACTTGAGTCCACCTGGGACTGGGGCCACAGTGAGGTGGTTGAGCAGCGCCTGGCTCAGGGACCGTGTGGCCCACCTGCGGGAAGGGGCGCTCTAGTTGCAGCCTGTAGATAAACAGTTAGAGCTGACTTCTGCGGTTTCAGGTCAGGCAGGACAGAAGTCATCCGGAATGGTCTCTTGCCTGGATTACTCGGTATCTCCCTTACTGGTTCCACCGTGATCTTGGGAGCATGACGTTCTCCACTGTGTTTACAGATGAATGGACAAGATGAGGCTGTGGGAGGTGCAGTGGCTGGTCCAGGGTCTCTCTGCCCTGTCAGAGCCACATCTGAACCCAGCCCTCCTGACTCCAACAAGCCCGTGGGCCTTTCGCTGCCCTACAGCTGCTTCCTGAGTCTCCTTCCTGGATCACTGAAGCAAAACAAGCCCGCTTCCTGCTATCTAAGGGGAAAAAGAGATTAATGGGCCCTAACTCACCAAGGCTGGCGGCTCCCATTGGCTCACTTCAGCAGGTCGTCTCCCAGCACTCTGCTCCCTTTTGCAGAGACACACACCAGAGGTGTCCTGGCTGTGTCAACTTACTTCGTGACCCTGGCTGAATCATTTTCCTCTCTGGGCTTCAGTTTCCTCATTATAAAATAAGTATATTGGAGTTTAATGGTTCCCAAATCTGCTGGTACTTCAGAAGCAACATCTCTATGCAGGCATATTTTACGTATCATAAAATCTACCTATTTCAAGTGTACAATTCAATGATTTTTAGAAAAGTGTAGTACAGCTATCACCGCAGATCAGTTTTAGAACATTTTCATTATGCCAGTAATGTCCCCCCACCACCACCACCATGCCTAGTTAATTCCCATTTCCCACCCTTGTCCCAGGCCACAAGTAATCTACATACTGTTTCTACAGATTTACCTCTTCTGGAAATTTTATACAAATAAAATCATGCAATATGTGGTCTAGTGCATCTGGCTTCTTTTACTTAATATAATGTGCTTGTGGTTCATTAATGTTGGAGTATGTCTCAACAGTTCATTTGTTTTATTGCTCAATAGTATGCCATGGTACAGATACTCCACATTTTATCTACCTATTCATCAGTAGATGGACATTTGGCCCACTTGATGGAATTAGAAAATCATGCATAATGCTGCTAGGAATATTCATGTACAAGTTTTTGTGAGGACATGTGTTTTCATTTCTCTTGGGTATAATATACCTAGGAGTGGAATTATTGGGTCATATGGTAATACTGTTTCATTTTTTTTTTTTTAGGAAACAAACTATTTCCCGAAATGGCTGTTCCATTTTACATTCCCACAAACATTATATAAAGGGTTCCCCTTGGGGTGTTTTTCAAAAAATTCTCCTTTCTAGGCTCTACCCCCAGAGGTCTGGAGGGGAGCCCAGGAATCTGCATTGTAACAAGCTCCCTGGTGACTCATCTGGTTAGTGGATGTATGTTTGAACCTACGCAGGCCAGATGACCTCCGAAGCCTTCCTGTGGCCCGTTGTCCCCATTACTTTGTGCCTCTAGGGCAGGACACACAGGGCTGCCAAGTCTCTTTGGTGTCTGACTTTAGATCAGAGAAAGAATAATGCGGAGTTGGCCCAGCAGCGTAAGTCTGCGCAGCACCTGCCCTGCGTTATCCTCAGCACAGGCCAAGGCTTTGTGTCCCTGGCTTCATAGACATAAAATTTTATCGCAGGTTTTTATGTGTTATCACCTTGTAAAAGTACCATAAAATCAAGGGTCCAGTTTCCAGTGCATCTGAAAACATACTATTCCTTCAAGTCGTAATCTTGGTTGCTGTTATTTTGGTAACTTGTTGAGAAGCCCCATCCCAGACCTGCTGTTTATTAGCAATGAGTTGGTTCTTAATGGCCTCGAGACTCCATTTCCTTATCTGCAAAATGGCGTCCCTTGTGACAGCTGCATGAGGTGACCTCTGAAGCGTCACCAGAATGGAGCCTAATGCTGTTTCTTCCCCTGTGGCGACGACTTCTCACGTGCTTGCTAGCCATTTTTTAATGGGGCGAATTTACATTATGTAAAATTAAACCAATTTCCTTCACACCCTTATTTTTTTCCTTCTTTCAAAGTATAGCCATTCCAGACTGTAAGATGGGGTATATCATTTTGGTTTTGATTTGTATTTCTTCAAGGACTAATGATCAACTTCTTTTCATGTGCATGTTGACCATTATTATATTTTATTTGTAGATGTGTCTCTTCTAGTCTTTTGACCCATTTTAAATTGGGTTGTCTGTCTTTTCCTTGTTTGGTTGTAAGAGTTCTTTATGCAGTTTTCTATTGATTAACAGCATGGACACATTCTGAGAAATGTGTTATTAGGTGATTTTATCACTGCACAAACATCACAGAGTGTACTTACACAAACTAAACATTACTAGAGGATATAGTCTTTTTTTTTTTTTTTTTTTTTGTGGCACCAGGGATCGAACTCACAACCTTGCACCTGCCAGGGCAGGCGCTTAAGCCACTGAGCCAAACTCCCAGCCCTAGTTTTTTGAGGTAGGGTCGCACTATGTAGCTCAGGCCGGCCTTGTGCTCACGTTGTAGCCCAAGCCAGCCTCGAACTCACAACACTCCTCCTACCTCAGCCTCCCATGTGCTGGGATTAAAGGCGTGCGCCACCACGCCCGGCTAGGGGATATAATCTTATGGGGCTACCATCATATATGCAGTCTTTCATTAACCAAAACTTCTTTTGCATCCATGACAATATATTCTGGATACTAGACTCTTATTAGATATGTAATTTGCAAAGATTTTCTCCTTGCATTCTGTTGTTTATCTTTTTACTTTTTCCATAATATCTTCTGATTTATAACAATTTGAATTACGAGGAAGTCTAATTATCTATTTTTTCTTTTGTTGCTTGTACTTTTGGTATCAATTTCAGAATCCATTGCCAAATCCTAAGACATGAAGAGTCACCCTTTACTTTTCTTGTAAGAGTTTTACAATATTAGTGCTTAAATTTAGGTCTTTGATCCATTTTGAGTTAATTTTATATAGGTGTGAGGTAGGAATTAGCTTCATTCTTCATGTGGCTGTTCAGTAGTGCTAGTACCAGTTGTTGGAGAGAATGTTCTTTATTCAGAATTACTTGACTGTAGCTATCAGGATTTTTTTTTTCTGGATTTTCAGTTCTTTTCCATTGAGCTGTGTGTCTAGCCTCTAGCTACTATTACACTGTATTGTTTTGTTTTGTTTTGTTTTGTTTTGTTTTGTTTTGTTGCGGCACCTGGGGTCAAACTCATAGCCTCACGCCTACCAGATAGGCGCTTAAGCCAGTGAGCCAAACTCCCAGCCCTAGTTTTTTGAGGCAGGGTCGCACTCTGTATCTCAGGCCAGACTTGCGCTCGTGTTGTAGCCCAGGCCAGCCTCAAACTCACAGCGCTCCTCCTACCTCAGCCTCCCAGTGCTGGGATTAAAGGCGTGCACCACCACGCCCGGCTTACACTGTATTATTGTAGTTTTAAATTGGGAGGAACTTTGCTCTTGCTTTTCAAGACTCTCTTCCATTTTTATCCAGTTATTTTTCTACTAGATTAGGACATCAGCTGTGTGTTCTACAAAATAAGCCATACATATCTGTTCTTAGCACTTTTTTCTTTAATCTGGTGAAGCTTCATTTCTTCTTTTCTAGGCCTTCCTAGATATCTCAACCTTCTATGTGACTGACTCCATTTCTCCCCAATCTGGAGTTTTATGGCTAATTTCTCTTCCACACTCTAGGGCAGTGCTGATCTTTTGTTTCAATTCCTAGATGGCTGGAGAAGTCCTGGTATGACCCTGACTTCAGGCCCCACTGTTCCCCTCAGGCCACCCAGACTGGTCAGGGCCCTCAGCCTGTGGTGCTAATCAGGGGCGCATCCAGTTCTGCCTCTTCCACCTTCCTCACTGCCCTGAATCATTCTCAGTGAGCCCTCAGGTTTGTTATAACGGAGGCTGACAGTTTGGCTGTCTTTGCCTTAGCGCTCTCCCATATCATCAGCACCTTGATCGCTCCATCAGCATTTGCTGAAGATAGGTAACTTGGTCAAGTGAGGAAGAGTTGAGACCCAACCTAGAACCCTCTTCTGATGATAAGGCCTGTGGCTTTCTTCCTCCAAGGCTGTGGTTCTCTAACTCTCTGAAAAATCATCCCTGTTGAATAGAGACAAATTCTGATTTGAATCCAGCTCAGGTCCTTGGAAATTTGACCTTGAACACTTTTCCTTTTTTTTTTCCCCTCCGTTCTCCCCTTCTCCCTCCACACTGAAGACTGAACTCAGACCCCTTGCATTGAGCCACATTTCCAATCCTTTGTAACTTTTTAAAATTTTGAGGCAAGGTCTTGCTAAGTCACTAAGTTGACCAGACCAGGCTCAAATACAGTCCTCCTGCCTCAGCCTCCCAGAGTGATGGAATTATGGGCATGCGCCACCACATCTAGCTGAACACATCTCTTAAATGTTGTGAGGCTCGGATTCTTCCTTTGTGAAATGGGGATAGTTCTGCTTACTTCGCAAGATTTGCTACTCAAAGCAGATGAAATGAACTAGGAGAGCTAATAACCCACTGCCTGACAGAGGCGCCACACGGCTGTCCTTAAAAGCCTCCTCGCATTGTGTGGAATTTCCAGATTCCCCCTCTGAGGTGTTCTAGCCCTTCCCGTGGGCCATCACTTGTCTCCCAGGTAACCCAAGGGTAAGTAGAATGGCTGCAGTTCACTGCGCTTTCATGGTGGGGGTCAGAAGACGTGGGCTTGTTTGCTAGCTGTGCAATCTCAGGAAGCTGCCTGGATCGTCTCTCTCTCTCTCTCTCTCTCTCCCCCCTTCCTTCCTTCCTTTCTCTCTCTCTTTCTTTTCTTTTCTTCTTTCTTACTTTCTTTCTATAAGCAAATTAGAGAGAAGAATTTTACAGCAAGCAGAAACAGCTCCAGACTGACAAGACTGCGTCTCCAAAAAATAAATTGGGTGGCCAAGCATTTGCTGCTTTTGCTCTCCCTGCATGGATTTTCTAGGGCCCTGCTCCTTGACCCTCTCTCAGCCTTCGCCCGGGGGACCAACATCTCACCAACAGTCTCTGACCTGAGTCGTGCTTCATCCTGCTGAGCTGGACCGCGGGATCCAGACACACAGAGGAGAATCATTAAAAGAGGAGCGATGGGGAGGATGACTGTTTATGGAAGTGTTCTAAATGTTTTACCATATTTTGAGGTTTTAGAACTTAGGTCATCTTGTAGTGTTTATTTTGAAAATGCTTGGTTGCTTGATAGAGGCTGGCTAAGGACCGCAGATGCTTTGTGTTCTTCTGATATTTGCTCCTCAGTCTTTAGAGGAGAAATTGTGCTGGCAAAGGGGAGGAAGGAGGACCTCTAGGGGCAAAGACTCCTTTGTTGGTCTGGGGAGTTTACCTCTGCTTGGGAATGAGCAAAATACTTACCAGAACCTACCTTGGAAAGCATTTTGGTGACCACCTTCAGTCACTTGAGCACACTTCTTGTGGTTACCATGACCACCACAAGTGCCTTCAGGGGACTTCTATTTGCAAAGCCCTCCATGAAAGGTCTGGAAAATAGCATCTCCTGTCTCTAGTTAGGTTTTCCTTACTTTCAGAGGCTTCCCGAGCTGCCCAGGGATACAGAGCACTCTAGAGGATTGGATCCGTGCTGATTGTCAGGGATCGGTTTGGTTGATATTCTAGATTGGGTGCCGTATTTGTGGAAGTCTCTTGTTGCTTTTCCCGCTAAGTCCTTCAGCTCGCATGCAGGCAAAGAGTTCAGCTTTTAAAACCCACTAACACATATCAAAACATTCTCCATGAAAATACTGAGAGTAAAAATCAGCCATAAAAATCTAGAGAGCATGACATGTTCTTTTTGATTGCTTTGAATAGTTTAATCTCTCTGTTTAATGTCTGGAGAATAGTACACAAGAACCTGATTAAGTTCCAAATTAAGAAGTTACAAGCAAGATAGTAAAATAAATGGATTGGACTGGTAGGTTAGGTTATAAAACAGTGTCACAGTGCCCTTGGTAAACATCTTCCCTAGGAACTGACTCTCAGCTCCTGAAATCACAGCCGGCGGATTCTTTTTCCTCTGAAATTTCACCATGATCTAAAAGAATGCCTGTTTAGTTCCCTTTTAGGCCACAAGGATTTGCTAAAGTAGAAGGTGATGATTTGGCCAGAGAGTGTTTTGTTTAAAATAACTTGGGCTTTTGCTACAGCACAAAGGAACAATGTTTCTGCCCTAATATATTTTTCCCCCAGTTAAGAGAGAGTGTGTGTGTGTGTGTGTGTGTGTGTGTGTGGTGGGGGAAGGTATTTGTTTGTTTGTTTTTAAGCAGAAATAGGGACTAAAGAAAGTCAAGAGAAAAAATCAGCTCTGATTCCATCATTCAAAAATAACTGTCACTAACATTTTGTGTTACATTGTTGCTTATCCTGTCTTTCTGCATTGAGCAACATATTATAAATACCTTTTACACCAACAAGGAGAGATCTAAATCATGGATTTTAGTGGCTTAAAGTATCCCATTTAATGGATCAGTCATACTATATTTTCTTAGTCACCTACTGATGTCTACCTAGGTTGTTATTAGCTATTTTAGACAATGTTTTAGCGACTGAACATTTACTTTTGTTGGGAATAATTACTCTTTTCCATGATTGCTATTCTAGAGGTAAAAGATTATATATCTTAATTTCTTTTTTGAGTACCTTCTCATGTTTTCTGGTCATTTATGTTTCTCTTGTTATGAATCATTTGTTGTTTTTCATTTTGTCTTGTTTTTGCTAATTAAAACTATTTACTTTTTTTTTTTTTTTTGTACCAGGGATCAAACTCACGACCTCACACCTGCCAGGCAGGCACTTACACCACTGAGATAAATCCCCAGCCTTATAAGGTCTCACTATGCAGTTCAGGCTGGCCTTGAACTCACTTTGTAGCCCAGGCTGGTTTTAAACTCACAATGATCCTCCTGCCTCAGCCTCTCAAGTGCTGGGATTAAAGGCATGCGCCACCATGCCCAGCTAAAACTATTTAGATTTTTTATAAACCTTTTATTTACCTTCATTGGTAGGGAGCCTTGTTCTTTTCAGATTCCTTTACCTGGCTCTGAGTTTTCCCAGCGTTTTAAGTACTCATAAGTACTGGGGATCCCGGAGCATGGCTAGTGCCTGGCTTTCAGCCCTAGAGGGTGCTGTGGTTGCCATGGGCTGGGACCACTGCTCTAGTCCACAATGATCGTTATACACGCTTCTGTAGATACATATTTTCATCTAGTTTGTCCCATAGATGTATTTTTCACAGTTTCACTGAAAAGTTTCTATAGAGCTTTTATTCTGCCTTTTTAAAATTTCACAGTACATCATAAGCAATTTTATTAAACTTTGTTTTAGGACTGCACATACCGATTGTATCAATAGTACATTTAAAGTGTATCCTGTCAGTGAACAATGATTTTGCTAGGGAAGCAGCCCAATGTGAGGAGTGTAATCTTTACCTCTCTCTGTAGACAGTCTGGAGTTGACTTACTAAATCTACATATTCACGATCTTGAGCAAGTTACCTAACTTTTCTAGACCACAGTTTCTTAATTTGTAAATTGGGGATGACAAAAGAGTACTCACCTCACAGGTACTAGTATTTACTTATTACAGGTGATTAAACAAATAAATATATACAGATAATTTAGAACAGTGTCAGTTATTGAGTGACCATTAAGTGTTATGAAACACTTCTCAGGATGGCTCTGGCAGCAGTCTGTATTATAAGATTTATGGTAAAACTATCCCACTTCACTAGTAAGATTTCACCATAACCCCTTGCTGTATGTGTTAATATCTGGAATGCCTGGTTGCCTGTTCCAAGATTCTCCTTTGTTATTCTGGGCTGTCCTTTCTCAAACGAACAAACAGTAACAAGAAGGTAATTCTAGGCCCTTTTTTTTTTTTTTTTAAAGAAATAATTTCATACCTCTTTGAAACAATTATTTTTTCTGGGCTACCTGGAGACATCCTCCTGTAATTTGAAACTGAAGTTCTAACACAGAGTTACTAAATTGAGGTTCGCTTTGACTTAGTGGAACTTGCATCCTGCCTGGATACCTGCAGGGTAAATATCCCCTCTTCTAAGTGGTGGAGCTTGTGGGAAGGGAGAAAATGCCACTCCTTCTTTGCGCTACCCCTTCTTTGCAGTATATGACATCAGAAAGGTGGAGTGCTGCCTGATCCCTCTTGTTTGGTGGCCTGAAATCTGCTGCCTGGTGCCCACAAGTTCACCACAGCAACTTTTTTATTTGCAGCACTGGGGATCGAACTCACAACCTCGCACCTGCCAGACAGGTGCGTAAGCTGCTGAGCCAAACTCCTGAGGCAGGGTGGCACTATGTAGCTCAGACCAGCCTTGTGCTTGCATTGTAGCCCAAGCCAGCTGTTATGGTTTATACACTGTCTCAACTTGAGAAGTCTAGAAGCTTAATTAACTAACTCAACAGCTCTACATCCTGGGGTATAAAGCACAAGCAGTTACCTGTTCATTGTATCAATTTGAGAAGGTCAGAAGTTTAACCCAGCGACTCAGCAGGGAACTAGGGTTCTTACTTTGTAAATATCCTCATCCTGTGCAAAGGAAGGCAAGGAGATTTGTGAATGCTACACCCACCCTGGTGGGGGGTGACCTGTGTACAATATAAGGGAGGAGAAGAGGCTTGCTCTTGCCCCTTTGACTCTGGCTGCTCTTGTTCAGCTGCTACCTTGTTTGGCTGCTACCATGGCCCCAGTGCCATGCCACCCTGCCTTGGGGCCAGCTGATTATGGACTGAAATCTCCAAAAACTGTAAGCTAAATAAACCTTTCCTTCCCTAATTTTGGGTATCAGGTGTTTTGTCTCAGCAACAAGGGAAAAAAGTAACCAAGACACCAGCCTCGAACTTACAACACTCCTCCTAACTCAGCCTCCCGGGTGCTGGGATTAAAGACGTGCGTCACCACGCCTGGCTAACTTCAGGATGTTCTTTTTTTTTTTTTTTTTTTGTATTTATTAATAATAAAAGACAAGGCAGAAGAGAATCCCCCATACTTGCTACATTGCCTGCTGTAAAGAGATGCTTGGTTTGCTGACCAGAGGCCTGGCCAAATCTACATAACAAAAGTTGGTTGATGTTCCTTGGTTGCTATCAATCCAGCCAGACCTCCGAAACAGCAGGTTGCTTGGGGGGTGTGGGGGTGTGGGGGGTGTGGTAGTGTTGTCCCTGATTCCAAGCCCGCGTTCTGGTGCTGCTTGGGCCGGGCGGGGGCCCCTCTTGGGGCCCTTCTCGTTCTCCTCCAAGGTCCTGGGGTCAGGACCCCGGAAGGCAGTTCATATTGAGTCCTGATCGGTGCCTGCGCCGCTCCAGCCGGGCGGGGGACCCTTGCGGGGCCCTTCTCGTTCTCCTCCAAGGTCCTGGGGTCAGGATGTTCTGATGTCACAGTCAGACAGAAGCTGGAGGATCTGTCAGGTGCACAGTCCACAAATGCTGACCATACCCTGGGGTGGGCAGAACTGGAGCTGCATGCATCTGTTTCCATGTGCGGGATGCCACTTGTAGGGACCAAACTGAGAATTCACAGGCCCTCCTGACCCTTACATTGAACGGGAAACGGAAGTAGGGTATAGGCAGGCAGCAGGCCCGGCATCTTGATGGGTCATGGTGTTAGAAGGGGGAAGGCGGGGAACAGTCAGTTCTGCAGCCAGAGACCTCAGTCAGCTAAGAGCTCAGATCATTATACCCCACTTTCTCCCAACCAAGCCAACTTCATGCTGGCCCAAAGAAGGGATGCAAGTGTGGGTAACAGTATGTTTGGAGACAGTAACACCAAGTCTACACTGCCTGCTGCCCCAGCTCAGTTTCCCAGAGGCCTCCGTTCTTCTTGGATATTGGTGGGAAGAGGTCCTTCTGCAGGTGGTGTGGGCCCATCTCATGCACCAAACTGGCCCTGGAGCCCCAGTGGGCAGACCTACCCTAGCTGTCCCAGATTCTGATCTGTCCAGTTGCAGGTTCTGCTCTAGTACCTATTTCCGACCTTACTCTGCAGACCCTCTGTACTTCCCTCTCGAGCTCATCAGCCCTTGGCTTTTCCATGTGGGTGTCTGCTGTACTCTGTCCACCCCAACCTCTACCACTTCTGGAGTTTTCTCCAACCAGGGCTGAGAACATCTCTGTCCAGCTCCAAGAGGATGGAGTCCTACCAAACAAGGACATGAACTGCTAGGATTGCCTGTCCAGAATCTTGTGACTCTTTGCCATTCTGATCTCTTAAGTTCCCTTACCCAGGACCTGACTTGGGGGCAACAGTGGAAACTGTTTATAAAAAGTTCTGCACATGTTTGGCGATCAGCACAGTATGAGCCCACAGATACCAGGTGTCACTAATTCTGGACACCAGGCCCTTTCCCTGTCCCATCCAGGATGGTGGCTTCAGGTGGGCTCTCACAGACTCCTGTTTGAGGGTGCAGGGGCAGGAAGTAAGCAGTTGGGGCAAGCTAAGGTCTTACAGATCTCTGGCAGACGATGTTATTGGCTAAAGAGGGAAGGGATGGGCAAATGATAAATAGCCTCTACATTTGCGGAAAGTAACTTGTTGTATGCTAGCTTGTAACGTGGGACTCAGATTGACCTGTTCAGTGAACATAGGCGGTTTCTGTTTTCTGGAGGGATGTGGGCCTGATGAAAGTTGGTGACTGGGTCTTGAATGTGTTGCCTTTTTCAGAATCTTCCATTTCAGGCTTTTCCTTCTTACTACTGATAGCCCTCACAGAAGTCTTTCATTTCCTTCCATGCATCTAGGCAATACTGACTCATAACTGGGCCCCATGCTAGGGGTTGGTCCTTGGGGCGGATACTTGACTGGCATTCTGGATTAGTCCCAGCCTGACACAGTAACTCTGATGTGGTTACAATGAGGACCAGTCCCAGGCAACATGGGTACTTTCATGCTTGTGTCTTCAGATTGCTTCGTGGAGTTTCTCACACTGGAACTTTGGGGGACTCCATGGGGCGTCACAAGGCTCTGTTTGCTTGGACCCAAAGAAAAACAAAAACACACACACACACACACAAAACCGAAGTCTGGATGCTTTTCCCTGTTCCACACTAGTGATGATCTTCAAGATCAGAAGAAAAGGAGTCCAGAAAGACTTGTCTCCAAGCACTGCATGCTGAAAGGCAGAGCCAGCTCAAGCTGCCCATTCCCGGCTGCTTATGGGTAGGATGCCTTCCAAGGTGGCCATCTCATCCCGGCAATCATCCAATGGGTGAGCTTGTTCTGGGAGGCTGTATTATTCATCACTTCCCCATCACCGGGAGATAATGACCTATACCCACAATTTAAAGGGAGTTTTATTACAGTTTCCAGTAGGTTCAGTCCAAAGTCACCTGGCTCCAAGGCAGCAATGCATGGTGGAAGGGCCTGCCAGAGAACAGCTGCTCATCCCATGGCAGCCAGGAAACAGAGACACGAATACACCTTTCCAGGTCATAGCCCACAGGACCCACCTCCAACCAGGCTCCACCTGCTGACAGCGCAGTCAGCCATGGGTGAATTCAGTGATGAGCATAGCATCCCATGAGCCAATCATCTTCCTTCCACACACGTTAGACTTTAAATCTAAACCATAAGAGAAGCAAATCAGAAGGACTGGCTACACAGAGGTCAGGGCCCCTCTCTTCTCTAAGAAACATGGCCCAAATTGCGTCCCATCTGACTGTGACCGTCTGTGCCTTTGGTTGAAAATGCCTTGCTGCTCTTCTGCAGATGAGGGGAAAGAGGAAGGAGAGAGCCTTGAACTCCCTTCTCGGGTTGGATGTGCCGTGGCTATGTCTACGTCAGACCTTCATCCCTCCTGGTTGGAGTTCAAGGGAGACATCACTGATTCTGCGGGTTGCCATTGACTGACAGCATTTCTGCTCCAGTGTCATTAAAATATGTACTATGATCCTGTTTTTTTAGGAGTATGTTTGGCAATAAAATTTGCAGTCTTATCACTAAAATTTCAGCCCAAATTTTCTAGTTTCTTGCCAACCCTGAGGATTCTGTCAACATTTCCTCTGTGGAAAACACAAACGCATTACCTAAGAAAAGCCTTGAACTTATTTTCAGAGCGTGCAGGTGCTGCTCATTTTGAAGATGTCTCAAGGGCTCCCAGTGTTCTCCAGCCCTCCCTGTAGCACAGTGTATTCCGTGTCAGTAAAAAGAAGTAACCAAAATGTGTATTTGTCCCACCTCAGATAACGAATCTCCCCAACAGACTCCCAGATTTGTGCAAAGAGAGTGGCAGAATATAAGAACTCATTAATCTTCCTGGCATTGTGAGCTCATGTTGTTATGAAATAAATATGCTTACTAAACGGATCCAGATGCTATCAAATATATGTTTCCAATAAAGACCATTTTCTGTCCTTGGCCAAGGCAATAAACACATGAGGCTTGTTTGTAACACCTCTTTCCCGTCTATCGCCAGTGGTCCTGCACATTTTAACCTCTTTTCACAACTGCTCTACCGCTGGTGAAAGGTGGTAAGTGTTTTCTGATAAGGATTCCGAGGAAAATCCTAAAGAGGCAGCAGTTGTTTCCCCATGACCCAGAGCTGATGGATAATGGGAAGATGGAAATCACATGGGTAGCTGTGTACCAACCTGAAACAAACGATTTGCTCTATTAGTCTTCTTCCAACACATCAAAGTACAAATCCACCCGAGTCATTACCAGTCCCCAGAGGCCAGGCCTGAGCCTTGGAGGACCCCTGTAGCCTGCTGCGTGAGGATGTATGATGGGAAGATGGAGACATATCCAATTACCGCAAACTCCAGATTCTTGATGTGGGCGAGCTGTCTTCCAAGACCACCCCCAGCTTGGGCTGCAGGGCTGGGAACCCATTGGGAGGGAGGAGGGAGTTCACAGTGAGTTGAGGGCCATGGTTAATGTGGGTTTGGAGGCAGATGCGCAGAGGTTCCAATCCTGAGTCTGCTGCTTACTAACTGTGACCTTCAAAGGCCGTGTGACCCTTCTGAGTTCAGTTTGTTAATCTGAGTTGCTGGGAGGATGGATGAGGGTGTTAGGATAAACTGCCTGTCCCTAAGATGCAGTAATCATTATGCTTCTTAGCACGGTTCCCCTTCAGTGGGGAGTGAGTTTGTCCAGGAGAAGTGGATGGGGAGAGGGAAGGCTGTTCACTTCAGTAGCAGAGTGGTGCTCGTGTGTGCCCACCACCTGCGGGGCCTGCCCTGCGGAGACGGCCTCCCTTAGAGCCTGTTCCCAGTCGAACTGTCTGGAGTTGCCACTCACTCCTGTCTCAGCGTTCCGGGTCCTCTGGGTCCTGGAGTAGGCCAGTGGCCACTACCCTTGCACACCTTCTTCCCATTGCCACCAGAGGAAGTGCGAGGACTCCTGCTTTCCATGCAGAGAGATGGACAAGGCGTGAAGGCATTCAGATGCCAGCGGACGGGGCTTCCATATATAATGATACTGTCTCTTCTGGCCAGTCCCTTGTTCAGCTGTACAAGTATTTTATTTCATCTTTATTTGCATGGCAACTCTAATAATTGTAACCACTATGTCCAAGGAAACCAAGGTCACACCCAGGTTGATCTGTCTTCAAAGTTTATGTTTATTTCCATATATTTTCTTGCTTCTCAGGAAATTAAGATAAACAAAGAAGTGAGCTAGGGATATAACTCAGCAGCACAGTGCCTGACTGGCAAGGTTGTGAGTTCGATTCCCACTTACCCCACCGCCCAAAAAAAAGAAAGAAAAAAATAAATAAAGTGGTGCAAATGCAAAGAAAGTTCCAGAGAGAGCACATTTGAGTTTTGCAGAATATGGTATTCTATTCCACTACATGAGCAATTTCCTTTACCCGGTGTCCAATAAAGCAGTACATCTCTGAAATCCTGCTTCAAAAGGAATGTAGTGGCCAAATAAAGAGGGAGTGCTGGCTATAATATTCCTATTTGACATTTGACTCTGAAGATTAGCATACCAAAGCTTTGAGAAGTCCTGCATATGAAAACAAAGTCCTGTTCTTAAAATTACTTAACCCAGTGTTTCCCAAACAAATTAAAGATTCCTATATGATACGTGCAAGACATATAAATATTCTGTTACTCTTCTCCTCCTCAGTGCATTCACTGGAAAGATCAATCTGAAATTTAAGCATCAATGTCTCAGATTTCTCAGCTGGCATTGTGGATATTCTGCACCACCCCAGAACTTTTTTTCCTTATCCTCTCTCCAAGGGTTGATCAACCATCTTCCTCTAGGTCTGGGGAAACTTTGCCTCCTTTGTTCTCGGGGCTTCTCTGGGGCTCCTACCTGGAAAAGTTGCTCTTCCTAAAAATCCATTTTCTCTGGCTGGTGGGCTGCTGGACACCTCAGTAGCTACCTGTGAGGCTGGCAGAGCTACCTGGAGGTAAGGCTTGCTGCAGTCACAGCAGTGGCCATGTGGTCTCTGGTTCCAGCTTTCCCACGTGAGACTCCGTGCTATGCTTGTGATTGACCTGTTTGTTAAGTACACCGGATATGCCAACATACTGTAAGACAGAGTGTGTCAGGAGTCTCCAAGACCAGCCTCAGACTTGATGATTTGCTATCAAGAATCACAGGACTTAAAAAACGTTTTCCACTCAAGCTAGGATTTATTACAGTGAAAGGATACTGATTGAAATTAGGAAAGGGACAAAGTATAGGATAAAATGCTCCCCCCATCAAGCCAATAGACTTCAGTTTCTGCTAGTTGCCTAGGTAACAGTTCCTGTTACTTCTGTTTCCTAGAAATGATTGGTCACTATCATGCATCTTGTAAGAACCAATCAAAGACAGCCAAGTATTCTGTGTCTGTAAATAAAAACCTCCCTCCCAGCTCAGGTGTCCACGCTCACCTTGGACATCATCCCCTGGCTTCTAGCATGACCCTTCAGCCCCCTGAGATGGACTCACATGGGGCACTACAGTGAGCGCCAGGCCTTAGACCCTCGACTGGATCCTTTGGTTCTCTGGCACACAAACAGCCCTTTTGCACTTTTCCATACCTATCTCTGCAGAGGCTTCTGTAAGTCCACCTTGTAAATCCTTATGTATGTATGTATCTTCCATTAGATCCATTTCTCTAGTGAAAAAAGAAAAAAACCCTCCCTCCTTTGGGGCCTGACATTTTTTTCTTGAGGTCAGTGCCCATTGATGTAAATAAATTTCCCTCCAGCTCTTGGGTGATGTTTCAGTGTTTCTGTTTGCTGTAGCAAAAGCACATAGAAAACCAGGAGAAAACAGGCAGGAAATTCCAGGGATCACCTTCCAGTGGTGCTGTACTGGGATGCACCTAATTCTCCCAGCGGAGATGGGTGACAGCACGTGTGAAGTGTTGTGGGCCAGGGGAGCACACCTGAGCCTTGATGTCCAGGGTTTGTACTGGAGGTCAGTCACGTAGCATCAGCACCCGTGTGATTGATCTCAGGGACTCAGCCTCCAGTCCCTGCAGCTCCTCTTTACTATAAAGCAGATGCAGTCGCCCACCATAACGCACACTGCCAGGATGCACTTACCTGATCATGTTGGTGCAGGTGTTCAGGGCCGTGGACGTACACAGCAGGCGTTCACGCGAAACACTGGGTCTTCAGGCACACAAAGGCACTGAGCAGGACAGTGTTCTGAGGGCTCGGAGGGTGAATCCTTAAGACAGGGCTTTCTTCAGACTAAGTAGGGTTTAAGCATATCAGGCTGTTACCCCTTCTTCAACCCCTTCCTGCTAGTAAAGATGTCAGTTATTCTTGTAAGTTGCTACTTACTCAGAATACTGTAGCTGAAGTCAAATCAAATACCAGGATTTGACATGGATTTTTTTTTTAACTTCCCCAAGTGCTTACTGAAATAGGGTTTAGGCAGTTGTTGGCTTTGCTCTGAAAGGTTAGGAGAGCTCTTTCTCCTTTTAGATTTCATTTGATTTATTGTTTTTACCCAAATTCACCATTTTTGCCATTTTGCAGTATGCAATTTGACGGTTTTTAGTACATTATATTTGCAATATTGTGCAGCCATCGCCACAACCTAATTCCAAGACATTGCCACCACGCCCAGCAGAAACCTCGTATTTCACAGATACCCTTTCCTCTTATCCTCTCCAACCACTAGCCTAGTTTTCTTTCTCTGAATTTCCCTGCTCTGGACATTTTATACAAATAGGATCATACGATATATGGCTTCTTTCATTTAACTTATTTTCAAAGATCTTGCATGTTGTAAAAGTGTCAGTTCTCCATTTATTTTATTTTTTTCATTTATTTTATTTTTATTTATTTATTTATTTATTTATTTATTTTCGGTGCTGGGGTTGAACTCACAACCTCACACCTGCCAGGCAGGGGCTTACACCACTGAGCTAAATCCCCAGCCCTGTTTTTTGAGACAGGGTCTCACTATGCAGTTCAGACTGGCCTTGAACTCACTTTGCAGCCCAGGCTGCTCTCAAACTCACAATGAGCCTCCTGCCTTAGCCTCCCAAGTGCTGGGATTAAAGGCATGCACCACCACGCCTGACTTTCCATTTATTTTAATTGCCAAATAATATTCCAGTGTATAACTATACCATGTTTTATTTATCCATTCATCTTAAAGATATTTGGGTTGTTCCTATTTGTTTATTTATTTATCTATTTTACTAAGGATTAAACTCAGAGCCTTCACACTAAGCTACATTCCCAGCCCTTTTTTTATTTTTATTTTTTATCCTGAGACAGGACCTTGCTAAATTCCCTAGGCGACACTCAAATTTGCAATCCTCTTGCCTTGGCTTCCAAGAGTGCTAGAATTACAGGTGTGTGCCACCAAATTTGGACCCCCAGCTTTTTAATAACAGCTACACCATTTTATATTTCCCTGAGCAATTTAAAAAGGGTCTGATTTCTCCACATTTTTGTCTGTATTTGTTATTACCCATTTTCCTAATTTTAGTCATCTCAGTGGCAAATAAAGTTGTATTTCACTGTAGTTTTATCTAGTTTTGCCTTAATGACTAGCGATGTTGAGCATCTTTTCGTGCGACTACTAAATGTTAGTAAGGCTACTAAATTTTAGTATGTCTTCTTTGAGAAAATGTGCACTCAAATCCTTTGCTCATTTTTAAATTGGGTTGTTTGTCCTTTTATTGTTAAATTGTAAGTGTATTTTACATATTCTGGGTATTTATAGATATGTGCAGTGTGGATTTTCTCTACCCTGTAGGTTATCTTTTCACCAACTTATGATGCCCTTTGAAGGACAAAAGTTTCAAATTTTGATGACACTCAGTCTATCTATTCTGTTCTTTTGTTACAGATGTGTTGGGTGTCATATTTAAGAAACCATTTCCTAATCCAAAGTCATTAATATTTACATTTCCTTCCAAGAGGTTTACAGTTATAACTTTTACATTTAGTTATCGTGTGAGGTAGGGGTCCAGCTCCACTCTTTGGTGCATGTATAGCTGTCTCAGCACCATTTGTCAAAGACAGTATTTCCCCTCACTGAATGATCTTGGCACCATTGTCGATAATGTATGTAAAAGGTAAAAGCGTGACCTGCAGGCGTGCTGTACAAGGAAGCTGGGTGATCTAGAATGACCTGAAACTGACTTGGGTCTTTCTTCTACCATGTATACTTTTCACATGGGTGCCCAAGCATTGATGGCTTCCACCCACGAAGTTTGTCTTTACCCTGCAAATACTTACTATTCATATAATCCCTCTAGTTTTAAGAAAGAACTTCAACTGGTGGACCATAGATAGCTGCCAGTTAGATAATGCTAGCTAGCATTGCTGGCTTTTAGTGCAGTGGTTTTCAAACAATGGTCCTGAAACTCTGCCTCCTTTAACCTAAGTGCTGCTGCTATTATAATTGTACCCATCTCTCTATCTATTTAGTATGATTTAATTTTAAGAACCAACATAGACTTTATGACTCTCTTAACCATGGGATTGGGAGAGATCTGCTAGAAACTAGTTATCACTGTTTTTAAAAAAAATGCCTAAAACATTGTGTAATTGTCTCCAGCACAGTGTGCCAATTATCCCTTGCCTATTGCATCAGCTCAGATTTAGTTCAGTGTTAAAGTAGTAGAGACCCAAAATAAAGTGGCTTTTAAAGATAGAAATGGATTTCTCTCTTACTTAAAAATATAGAGGAAGATAATCCAGTGGTGGAATGATGGCTCTTCTCTGAACCTGCAAAAATTTCCAACTCATAACCCTTCCATACCTAGGCGTTAGTCCTGATTCTTAGATTCCAAGGGGCGGTCAAAGTTCCAGTCATAACATTTCCATTTCAGGAGGCAGGATGGAGAAGAAGGAAGAGTAGCAAGAAAAGGGCGCAGAGCTGCACTCTTTAAGTGGAAATTTCTAGAAAAAAGTCGATCAAAAGCACTTGCACTTATATTCTGTTAGCCACAAATGCCTCCTGTGGCCACACCTAACTTTAAGGTAGGCCCAGACGTGTCATTTAGAAGGGGGGTATCCATTAGCTCAGCAAAAAATTCTATTATTATAAAAGATACTGAGTTTTGGAGGACATCCATTATTCTCTGGCATGGATGCACATTTAAATATTTCTAGAATCTGACTGCTTCCAAGAAATTTTTTGAACTAATTAGAAGATTGCTTTGCTCCCTGCCTTTCTTAGTCTGGTTCTGGGATTTTTATTATGTGCTTGCTGATTTTTTTTTCCAACTGTGAATTTAGCCTTGCTTTCTACCTCCATAGATCGTTTTCCTTGTATATGATCATCTAGTATCAAATGTTGATGCCGTCCCATTTTGATATGTTTGAATGATGTAATAAACTTTCTTTCCATCTCAGTAAATGGCCTGGTATCGCCCTAGGTGCTCCAACCAAATACTCAGGAGGCATCCTTATTTTCTTATCACTTCTGCTCACCCTATCAGCAAGTCTCATCTTCTTTTTCCTTCTGCATATGTCCTGTGTTTGTCATCTTTTGTGTCACTCTTCTCGCATGCCAGCACCATTATCTCTCTCTGGATTGCTACAAACACCCTCCTAACTGCCTGCCCGTGTCATTCTCCACATCCGTGGTTCCATGGTTTTCATTTGTGGCACATTCCTGCCTCATACCCTCCATGTGGAACACATTCGGAATTCTCTTTGCTTCCATGATTTCTATTAAAGACTGAGTTGTGCATCCTTCCAATTCATATAGTTAAACCCCAAGTCCATGTACTTCAGAGTGTGACTGTTTGTTTGACATAGGACCTTTAAAGAGAGAAAATAAGACTGCTAGGATGGACTTTAATCTAGTCTGGCTGGCATCCTTCATGAGAAGATGTGGATATACAGACAAGGGACACATGCTTACAGAGAGGTGGCCATGAAAGAAGGAAAAATGTATCAGATTATGAAAATGTCTCATGCTACATTTCAGAAATGTTGTCTTCATATTTTACCCTCACCACCAGAAAAATACTTTGCCACCCCATTTATAGTAGTAGGATCTACTAAGAGTAATAATATCATCTTCAAAGGCGAGTGTAGGTGACTTGCAAACTAGAGGTCCAGGTGAAATGGGGTAAGAGAGAAATGATGAAGAAAACCTAAGAAGACTTTTGTATCCACTGATTGTGAGCAGAGTAAGAAGTCAGGATGACTGCAAAGCTTTGAGGCAGGCAGTAGCGATGGGGGTCCCACCTGCATCACTGGACCGCCTTTCCTCAGGTCAAGAAGAGGAGAGCTGATTTATTGTTTATGAATTTATTTGTCTTGAGAAGATGCATTTAGCTTTAGGTGGACTTCATTGGAAGTAGTATCGAACTATTAAGGCAGAGCTGTTTAGCAGAGGTTATAGATGCGAGAGTGGAGATCAGAAGAGAGGTAGAAACAGCAACAGAAATAATCGCTGCTCTGGCAGAATCGGGTGACTTGTGATTTCTGTCATAGCCCAGAGCCTGTCTTGAGGGCAGATTCCAATACAGGCTAAATTTTAGGCTTAGGAATTTTAGAAATGTACTGGGAAAGGTGGCCAGTCATGCCTACATTTATTACGGATGCTTCCCACCTGGTGTGGAAACTGTTGTTTCTGCTGTAAACACCCATCCCCGCTTTCCAGACCAGTTTCTTTCTTAGAAAGGATCCTTGAGTTTGCTGATAGGGAATAACATGAAATCAGCATAAAAGTGTGTTTTTTTGCGTTATATTCAGTGATACTACCTATTCTTGCCATGAGGTTTTAGGAGAGACTTTTCAGTTTTTGAAGTCCTATTTTGATGACATAGGTACGTGACTGTAGTTAGAATCCAGGCTGTCCTCAGGCCACAGGTGCTGACACATTGTAGGATATTTTAACACTTGTGGAAGTTTGTGGCATCTCCTCTTTGGTTTGCTGAGTCAAGTTCCTTAAAGTCTGTGGGGTGACCTAGAAGTGTTTGGGGTGGCCTCACATGCTCTGCAGGCTAAGTCATCGTGTCCTATCATTGTCTGCCATATTCCTTCTGAGACCAACTTCCTCTGTGTGGGTCCTATTTTTTTTTTCATCTTCCGTTTGTCTTAATTATGTATACTGTGAAGTTGAACAGACAAATGATGGTGATGTCCCAATAGGAGAGTGAGAGGAAAAGGAGGCCAGGTAGCTATGCCAGCAGCATCCTCAAAATGGAGTTTTTGTCTGAACCCTACATTAGAGTCCAGTGTTCCATCAGAATCAGAAGTTAGATGTTGGTGACTTGCGGGAGGGGAGCAGAGAGGCGAGGAGGGTAGGGGAGGAGAAAGGAGAGGAGAAGAGGAAAACAGAAGTAGGATGGGGTGAAGGAAAGACAGATAAAGAGAGGAGAGTGGAGAAGAAAATGAATGAATGAATGAATGAGAAAACCCAAGGCATTACTCAGGTGTTTGTCCCACACTTTAGTGGAATTGGTAGGCAAAGTGCAGGTCTGCCTTTATTGAGGATGAGTGGTACAGAACGGTGATTGGACATGGGCATGGCTGTTACTGCGTCTCTCTAAATCCTGTACTCCTTAGCATACACACATTGCCCATAGGGAAGGGGACCCTGTGCTTGGTTCCTCAGGGTCCAGGAGGTGGAGCAGAGTGGGGTAACCTGAGCCTAGAAAGTGCTGCCCCCCTACCTACCCCCGACCCAGTGAGCAGCAGGATCTGGCAGGCAGAGTTGGGTCCAAGAACTCAGTGGAATTCTAAGAGGAAAAATGTAATAGACACTAGGACAGGACTAGAAACTCTTCGAGAAGACCTTCATTGTGCCTGTTCTGGAAGAGCCTGTGCTGGAAACAGACCAAAACATAATACTTTGTAGTTATCACTGGGACTTAATAAGCCATTGCCAGTCCTGACATTTATGTTTTCATGTAATGCAAAATGAGCCATGGGAACTGCCTTTTGAGAGCCCTCAGAAAGTGCTGGCTGAACTCAGGGTTCTAAAAATGATTGGGTGGGACGTAAATGTTTAGACAGACGGGATTGCCAGAGTGTTCGCCCTGTGTAAGAATGGTCTGGATAGCTGCTGAGGGACAGTTTTTGGAGCCGGATAATGGTTTCTGAAATGGTTGAAATGAAAGCGACTGTGCCTCTGCTCCTTCTGTGTGTGAAGCAGATCTGTGATTGAGAGACCTGGAAGTGAAGGTCTCCTCGGAGGAAAAGGGCTGTGTGTCTCCTGTGAAACCATTTCTGTGTACTGGTATGAAATGTTCTTGAAGATGGTTAAATGGACTAGGAAATTGGTTTTCCCTCAGGATTCCAAGGAAGAAGTTGCCTGTTTGGGAGACAGTTGGGATAACTGAGGACTGGGATAGTCTGTGTTATGATATGGATCTAAAATGGCCCCCAAAGCCATTTGTGTTGGGAGGATGACTGCATTATGGGGCTGCATAGCTGACTCGCTGTTGGGAGGCGGGATCGGGTCGTAAGAGGAGGGTCACTGGGGTGTGACCCGGAAGGGTTTATCTGTGTCTCGGCCTCTCCCTTGATTCTGCTTCCAGGCTGCCATGAGATGAGCAGCTCTCCTCACCATACTCCACTGCCGTGCCATCTTGCCTCGGAGCCAACAGGCTATGGACTTAAATGTGAAACAAAATAGACCTCTTCTCCCTTAAATTGGCAGGTGTCAGGTGTTTTGTCCCAGCGCCAAGGAAAGCGGCTAAGAGTATTTGGTTGCAAGTCCTGATCCATTACTTAGTATTGACATTTCATGATTTACTCAAACTCTTCAAGCTTTTATTTATGTCTAGATGAGGGAAGGAATCATGGAATCTACCTTGGCAGAGTTCTTTTGTTGTTAAATGAGATAAACTACCTAACATGCTTGGTTAGCAAAGGTCTGGTATTTGGCCACTGCTTTGTGTATATTAGTGGCTTTTCTGATCCCCTTTGCTGTTACTATCAAAACAGGAAGTATTTGGGGCTGGAAGTGTAGCTCAGTGGCAGAGAATTTGCCAAGCATGTGAGAGGCCCTGAGTTAGATTCCCAATACCACCACCATTAAAAAAAAAATGAGGAATAGTAGAGCCCGGGAGGAGAGTACTTCCTGCCCAACACCCATCAACCAATGGCTTTTGGTAGTAGTAGAGGAAAGAAGGATTCAGAGAGCCTGGAGTTATGTGTCCCTCTCTACCTGTGCCACCCATGGGGAAGGTTCATGAGGAGAAATTGCAGTTTCTTCCTAGGAGTGAATTTGGGAAGACAAAAACTCCAGACAACCAAACCTCTGAAGTTGACATGAATTAGGACAGAATGAATATGAATTAGAGCAGTTGGAGGGCCTTGAACTGTAAGCCCAGGAGGCTAGTGATGGGAGACAGAGAGCCAGGGAGTGGCTGAGGGAGAGAACAGAGTGTGGATTGAAGCAAGATTAGTTCGGTGTCTGCTGCTCCTGGGTCTTTTGCACCTGGGCCATTTGCAGTATGGAGGATTGAACCCAGGGTTGCTGTACCACTGAGCTATGTCCCTAACCCTTTTCTTTTTTTTTTATTTTGAGATATGGTCTTGCTAAATTGCCCACGTGGGACTCAAACTTGTGATCTTCCTGCTTCAACCACCCTACATGCTGGGATTATAGGCATGCCTAATTCCATTTCAATCTTAATCCATCTATCCTTTTGTTACAAGGTTTTTAGTCCTAGGTAAAGGTTCCTGTATGCATCCTGATTGGAAAGGCCAAAGGCTTTGGGGGTGGTTCTCAGCATCTGGCCACAGCAGCACTGGTGAGGAAGAGTTGTTGAGGTCATACAGACTGATGGGAACACAGAGCCCAGGATCTATGGCTGAGGTTGAGTTTAGCGCATCTGCTATCCCAAGGGTTCCAGAGAGGCCTGATCCTATGGGAAGCAGAGGCAGTGAATCCAAGATTTAGAGAGCGCACAGACCCAGGTTATCTGGAAAAGAGTCATGTGCTGTCCAGTGAGAACCCAAGAAGCAGGAGGCAGGGGAGCCATTGCACGAGGAATAGAGAGAGCAGAGCCCTGAGCTGACCCCTGGGGCCCCTGAGATTGTCCTAGCTCGGTGTATGGTCTTGGATAAGCGGCTTGGTATCACAGTCTTAGTTTGATCATCTGCAGAATGAAACCCACTCTGCTCCAGGACTAGGTCGCAGCCTTGGTCGCAGTGGCAGAATGAGTCAGAATCAGAGCTCTTGGGTGTAAAAGCATTTGTGCTGGATATTTCTGCTTGGAGAATGCTTCTTTTTTTTAATGAAAAAAAAAGTTGATAAAGAATTTCAAAACAGAGTAATTGGAGATTAACAATGGTTAAATATATTGCATATTGTTATCTTCACAGTGGTTGCTCAGATTACAAGATACAGGCGTGAAAAAATGATCAACCAATGAAAGCACAAGCTGTGCTTTTTACCAAATAGAGATTAGTAATATAATTATATATAATCTTTTCCCTTTTTTCTTTTTTCCTTTTGCCCATCCCAGATCCTCTTCCCTTTGAGCAGTTTCTTCCCCTTTCCCTTTCAGAATATCTATTAGAGAAACTGGAAGAAAATGCTTTTTTGATGATATTTGGTCCAGGTTTGTTTCTCACATACCGTGACCCTAACTGATCACCTTGAGACCAGTCTTCTGTATTTCATAAAGGAAATAAGGAACACTAAAATGTTAACAGAATGGCAATTCCAAATTCTCATTAAAACACCCCAAAAGTCCACCTTAAAATCTCCAACAAATCCTTTTTTAATTCCAGAGTGTATTCTGTCCTCTCCAAAGCATTCAAGAAAATAGAACCATTTTAAAATTTGGGTTGTTGTTTAAACCAAGATCTCTTAGCCCTAATGTTGTCAAGAACACACTTTGGGAAATGCTGACTTGGGAGTTCACATTTGCTGAGTTGAGTCTTCTGGGTAATCCTGAGTGAACTCCTGGTTCCCCAGGTTGGTCATGGAATCATTCATCTTCCAATGTCAGGGTAACTGTGTTAGAGTCGTCTGCATGTTGTCACTCTTTATAATCACATCACAGTCTAATGTGATGATGGCGAGCCTTCTAGAGACCAAGTGCCCAAACTGCAAACCAGAACCCACTTCTTTATTGCAAAGTGCCAACTCTCCAATTAAACCTGAATACTGAGGTTTTAGTTTAGAAAAAACAACTGTTATCTGATGCTCAGCTGCCAGGCTGACCTGGTTTGTGGGCTGACAGAGAGGGCTTTGGGTGCCTGTGCTGCAGCACAGATGCCAGTAGACTTCCCACCACTGGTCTGTCTAATGGAATAATTCCACATCTTGTATAAGATTTGACTTCGTGAAACATTTTTGTACCTTTGGAATGTACTGAAAATTACCATTAATTCAGATGGCCACCCCACCCCCCAAATAAAACCACATTTTTTGGTCATATTCTGAGCATTGCTGCCTTGCAGCTGCTTCCCTCCCTATTATGGTTTGTGTTCGGATGGCCCCCCCAAGCCTCATGCAATCATGGAGGAGACGGAATCTAACATTCGTGATTGGTTTGTTGTCTAGCGCTGGGATTGGTGTTATGAGTGCTGCACCTGCCCAGGGGTGGGTTGCCGGCATACAGTGTAAGGGTGGGAAGGAGGTGTGCTTCCCTCCTCTTTTGCCCTTCAGCTCTTGTCATTTGCAGCTGCCATGAACGGCTGCCCCTCAGCCACACCACCCTGCCTTGGAGCCGGCTGAGTATGGACTGAAACCTCCAAAAACTGTAAGATAAATAAACCTTTTCTTGCTTTACTTTGGGCAGCAGGTATTTTGTCTCAACAATGAGAAAAAAGTAACCAGGACACTCCCCCAAGATGGTCCCTTTTTTTTCCTTCCCATGGGGACACTACCATCCAGCAAGGTGGACACAACACCTCTCTATGTCACAAATCATTTCCTCCTCCTGGAGGACCCTGATATCACTAAGATTTTGGCCTCCTAATGTAATGTGGTCCACTTTGGACTGTTCATGAGTCAGACGACACATGAAGATCTGAGTGGCCTAAGGACCTGTGCCTGGAATGGGACAGAGCTTTTCTGCATCTTCACTACCTGGTCTTACACCACTTCCCAGAAAGTGTGGGGCTCACCCTGCCTACCTCTTGGTTAGAGGTGGACTACATGCCAACCAGTAAAGCCTAAAGGGAGAGAGTCGTTGCTTTTGGTTCTCCTTCAATCTTAAACTATATCTCTTTTTCTTTTTTTTTTTTTTTAATAGCAAGGAAAATGTTGTGGTAGTTATGTGTTTATTCTTTTTTGAGGGGCGGTGCTAGCAATGGAGCCCAGGGCAGCCCACAGGCTAGGCAAATGCTGTACCACTGAGCTACATTCACAACCCTTTGTCTTTATTCTTAAACGGAACCTTCCATGTGCTTAGGCAACATAATAACACTGTTCTGCTTTCTTTTGTATTTATTTCACTGTTACTTTTGATTGCTGGAAAGTGATACTGGTTTTCTGTGCACCATGATAAGATAAAACTTCTTTTGAAAAGAAACTTTACAACATCAAACCAAGTGGAATTCTGTTATGGAGAGTAGACCCACTATCCTAACGCTGCCCTGTCATCTTCTGAAGTGGACTGCAAGTATGTGAATACCACATTCATTTTATGTGTGCATAAACTAAGTCTTGGAGAGGTGACCTGATTTGGGCTCAGAGCTGGGACGTTAAGTTCATCGTTGACACTGTGACTGAAATAGTTAGAGATAGGCTCAAGATCTTCAAAACCTTCCTGTATTCTTCGCTTTAAACTTTCTTATCAGCCTCTCTAGGAAAGCATGAGGCTAATAATATAATGTCTTTGAATTGTTTTCCTTCCTTGAAGCATTTTGAAATCATATTCCAAGAATAGATTAGAGCAGAATAAGTTATTAAAATGTTAAAAGCAGTTGTGATTGTAACAATGCTGAAATAATCACCATTGCATTCTTGAAATGTTCTAACATCAGACGACAATTTTTTTAAAGCTAAATTATTTAACTGAAAAGCAGCTGAAACAACTTAAGACCTGTTAAAACAACAAATGGGCTAATGTGAGCAGAGTTTAAAAGAATCTTAAATTATTATAGTCAATTTAATGTGGGAAAATTTTTTTTTTTACTTTTTAAAACCCTGAAAAGCAGCTAAAACAAATAAAAGCCAAAGTCAATGATTGCAAATATGAAAAACAATCAAAGACCATTAAAAACTAAAGGGCTAATTTAGAATACAGTAAAATTTTTTTCTTTTAATATGGGTCAAATTAAGTTGAAAACAACCTTGGAGTACATTAAAATGGACCTAATCATGGTTTTTATCAAACCCATTGCAGGTTACACAGTGCTGTGGAATCCAGCCTGGAAGGGATTGGTGACTTTTTAGGAATGCTGAAGAAATGCACCCTTCATCTCCTAGTTTGTACTTGCAGACTCATTTGCCAGGACAGAGGGTTTCCATGAGGTTATGAGAGTAGGTGACTGAGATTGGAGGAGGGCAACTTGACAAACTTAGCCCTTCATAGAGAGTATTTGTTTTGGTTATCAGAACCATCCAGAAACCCAGGCATAGTAGTACACCCCTGTAACCCCAGCTGTGAGTTCTAGGCTGGCCAGGGCTATATAGTGAGTTCATTTCAGTCTAAATTACATACCTGTCTCAAAAAACAAACAAATTAGAAAGCAAAAAGAAACAAAACAAAACAAAGCAGAGCAGAAAAAGTAAGGAACTTTAGTCCCACGAACAGACCAGAATAACTGATCAGGCTTGTTGAATCTGGTGATCTCTTTCTATTTAAAATTGGTATGTTTCCCATGGAATTGGTGAGTAAAATAGAATTCTAAAAACAAATGTACTATTTACTCATTCTTACAGATTATCCCAAAATTTAGTGGCTTCAAACAACAATGAATATTCACTTATCCCACAGAGTTTCGGGAATTCAGAAGTGACCTGGCTGAGTGGTTCTTGTTTGGGCTCTGGAGGTAGCAGACAGAGGCTGGCTGGTGCCGGAGGGTGCACTGACAGGGTGGCCTGCTCACCAATGCTGGCAGTGGCAAGGGGCCTTGACTGCTTCCCGCAGGGAACCGTCTTCATCATTCTCTGTTGGTGACACAGCCTAGTCCTGATCCAGCATGTGAGGAGACTGCAGGGAGGCTTGTATACAGTAGTTGTACAAGGTACCTCTGTAGCTGTGGGTACCACATCTGTGGACTCAAATGACTTGGGTAAAAACATCCAGGAAAAAAAATTGCACCCACACTGAATATATACAGGGTTTTTTTTCATGTCATTATTTCCCCAAAGCATAGAGTACAAGCATTACTTTTATATGCAAATAGTATTTGCATTGTAGTAGGAATTATAGGGATTAAAGGGCATAGGAGGATTGCCTAAGTTCCATGTAAATACTGTGCCATCTTGTGTAAGGCACCTGATTTAGGTGAGCACAAGGCTTCCTGGAACCAGCTCCCTACACACATGAAGGGATGGCTGTCTAAGAAGGCACCAATGGCTGGAAACCATTTGCCTGCTGGCCACCACCGTGAAGAACCAAGGTACTGTGGCACAGGAGAGGAACCCACGCTTGTCTGTGGCTGCCTTCCAGTAGGGGGAAGTCCAAGAAGTAGGCAACTGGTGGCATCTTAGGAAAGGAGGAGGAACCAGCCCTGTCCCTCTGAGGCCAGGTGTAAACCAGGTGGGCTTGTCCTGCTGGCCAGTGAGGGACTGAATTGGAACTCAGTGCAGGGATGTATTAGCAAGATGTCATGCCCACTGTGCTCCCCGGAATCAGACTGCAGGGCTTCGTGCTGGTTTGGGATCTAGGAAAGTCTTCCTAAGCACAAAGTGGCAGTTGTCACAGCAGAACCTACTATAAAATTGAATGCATGTGGCAGAGTGGCAAGAGAAAAACCAGCTCATGGGAAGAAAAGGAGGAAGCAGCGTAAATCAAGGCTGCCTGTGTGTTCTTTTGGAGGTGCACTGGATTACCCAGCGGTCTGACTCTTAGAAACACACACACACACACACACACAGCCTTTTTCTCATAAGGGATACATTTGTTACAGGAATTTTAAAAATGCAAATAAGCAAGAAAAAATAGAAATAATCTGTGACTCCTACTCCAAGAATGCTACTAAAATTGTGGCCTCTATTTTTTCTAGTGATTTGACTGTATCACTGTCTTTGTGTATACAGATTGTATTCGTGTGTGTGTTACAAAAGTGGTGTCACATCCCTAGAGCACATAGCACTCATCTTCAACATCTACCCATGTCATGAAATAATCTACAATAGCAGTGTTTCTGACCCTTCTCGTCATTATTCTCCCCTAAGGAGCCTTTTTAATGCCACTCTGAGACTTTAATACCACAGATGCACTGTGTATCTGTTTATATGTTGTGGTTCTTTGGAGAACTGAAAGTAATTGTCATAAGATTTCTTTTTGCACCCTCTCAAGAGTAAGTGTTTGCTCCCTTTGCCAATGCTTGTACCCCTTTTATATAGCTCTGTGGTGTCTCATTATGAGAATGTATGGTAACATGTATGTGCAACCCCATACAAGTTACTGTATTGAAAATGAGGATTATTTCCAGGTTTTATTTGTTGTGTGCAGTGTTACAACAGACCCGTCATATGTGTGCAAGACATTTCTTTCATCCAAAAGAATGAGACTTTTATCTTTAACTTCTAGTGTAATCTCTTCCTTTCCCTGTGTTTTTCAGACCCTCAGTTTTCTCTTCAATCATTTACTCATTTCAGTCATTCTTGAGGACCCACCTGGTACCAGCCAGCTGGAGGCTGACACTGATGATAGAATGACTGAGAAACCAATTTTGTCTTCACAGAATTCACATCCCAGTGAAAGGAAGGAGTCAAGTGTAGGGAAGAAAAGTATGCAGGGCGTGGGTGCCCAGATAGATCCACACAGAATGCCCTAAAGGCATTCAAAGTGTGATAGGTTGCAAGCCCCAGTCCTCCTGGGAATGCTAGGGCACAAGGTCACATGACTCACGATTGATTGCTGTAAACTCCAATTTCCACATCTGTACAATGAGCTAGAAAAGCCGGGCGTGGTGGCGCATGCCTTTAATCCCAGCACTCGGGAGGCTGAGGTAGGAGGAGCGTTGTGAGTTCGAGGCTGGCTTGGGGTACAATGTGAGCGCAAGGCTGACCTGAGCTACATAGTGCAACCCTGCCTCAAAAAACTAGGGCCAGGAGTTCGGCTCAGTGGCTTAAGCTTCTGCCCTGGCAGGTGTGAGGTTGTGAGTTCGATCCCTGGTGCCACAAAAACAACAATAACAACAACAAAAAAAATGGGCTAGAAATAGGAACTGCACAGGAATTTTTCAGACTTTCTGTGGTTGGGGCTTAGTTGGATAAATGCCTAGGCCAAACCAGATGGAAGTCAGAGAAAATGCTAAATTAGAGTTCATTTGACTCCTGAGTGTCACACTAATTAAACAAGAAAATATCTAGAAACTCTAGGCAGAGTCCAGTGTCCAGAGGATACTGTAGGTTTATGATGATATCAAAGCCACAAAGAAATAAAGATTTTTACTGGGCATTTTTTCCCTCTCTTGAGTCATTCTAATGATATGCATGTGAAATGCATTATGACAAATCCTCTGACAGTTTCCGCCTCTGTAATAAATGTTACATTTGAGTAGAACAAGAACATCTGCTTGATAATCCCATGTAACTTCTCTGCACAGCTAGAATTTAGTCAGTTGGGTATAGTTTGGAGGGGAGGGCATGGAAGAAAGACGTGATTCGAATCCAGACTCAGCCACTAATGTGATTAAACTTCTCCAAGCTTCAGTCTCCTCATCTGCAAAATGAAAATAATAAATGGGAAGTAGTCTGCACAGTAGTTGTAAGGATTCAGTCAGTGAATGCTTGTCTAGAGCTAGTGTCTGCCTGGTTTGGAGGCTCGATAAATGGTAGGTGTTGATATCGTGGTGATGGTGGTAGTAGTAGTGGTGAGGATGATATGGTGATCATTGTACTGATGGTGATATTGGTGGTGATGATTATGATGGTGAGGGTGATGATAATGATGGTCATTATGGTTGTGATGATGATGGTAATAATTCTGCTGAGGGTGACAATGGTGATGGTGATGATGGTGATGATGGTGATAATGATGGTGGCAGTGGTGGTGGTGATGAGGATGGTGGTCCAGTTAGGGTTTTGTTCATGACCTAGGAATTCAATAACAATGATACAGCTAGTAAAGGTGGAGGTGATGATGATGGTAGTGGTGAGGATGTTGATGGTGATGGTGATGATGTTGGTGAAGGTGGTGGTAACAATGATGCCGATAATTATGCTGAGGGTGATGATGCTAATTGTGGTAGTGATGATGGTGGTGGATGGTGAAAGTGGTAGTGGTGATTATGATGGCGATGATGGTAATGATGATGATGGAGTGGTGGTGATGGTGGTGTTGGTAATGGTGATGGCAGCAGCAGTGGTGGTGATGGAAAAGAGGAAAACTATAATGTGAATGAAGACTAACTTTCTGGCTGCATTCTAATTGTAACTGAGATGCAGCGGCAGGGAAAGAGAACAGGAGTTTATGTGTGGACTGCATGAGACTGAGTAGGAGGAGTGGAGGTGCGCAAGCCTGGGCATAGACGAGCACTTGGTCTCTAATCCTCACGGTGACATCGAATCTCCGTAAGGCTCGATTGTCCACCTGTGATTCGGAAACAGGACTTCTTCTCAGATTAGAGTGGTGATTGCCGGAGGTAGTGTGTGTGGAAGCATCTGTGGAGGGGCTGGACCAGCCAGGGCTTTCTTCATGAGCTAGGGATTCATAAACAGTTGAACATTCTCTTCATTCCATTTCCTGGTGCCCCTCCCCGCTGCCGTGAAACATAAATGCCCATCGCCGTGGAGCGGAGCATGGTGTCCTGGCTCTGCCATCGATTCCAGCAGCTCCTGCCAGCCGAAGCCATTCTCCCTAAGCTTCCTCCCTCAGGAAGCCCTCCTTGACTGACCTGACCCCCTGCACAACTTGGGACCCTCTGAACTACTTAATTTGTAAAATCAGTTCGCTAATGCTTTAATATGTTTGAAGAAATAGAATATTTATTTTATATATGAGTGTTCCATTGTGTTTAGCCTATCTCCTTAACACATTAAAGTTCTATGAAATCAAAAATTCTTTTTTTTTTTTTTTAATTTCAGCTCCTTTCTTTTACCCATGGCTTTTCAACCCCCTCCCCCAAAATTCTTTGCAGTGCTGAACCTATAATGGGCAGTTAATAAATAAAACTGTATTTGGACTTATTTTCTACAAATCCTGCTTTTTTTTTTCTCTTTTCTCTTCACCCCACTCCTCATATCATGTGCCTTCAAATATACAAAGATAACAGGCTTTTCTGTTTATATATTTAGTGACTCACTTGTGAAAATAAATGCATTACAGTGTGGGCCTGGGGACACCATCGGAGCCTCAGAATGTGGTCATTAATTCAGTCGTGTCTGTGCGGGAGTGACTATTCTTCAGTTTAAATAAACCAGCAACTGCTGTCTCTTCCAACACAGAGTTCCTAAACTGAGGAATGGAACAAAAGCAAAGTCACAGTCTGTCCTGCTTTGCTGATTAGCCGTGTGTCCTGCTTTCCCAAACTCTGGCTCAGAGGAGAAGCCTCTGTCCCTGCCTGGTGCTGTGGGGACCCCGTGACCCTTCAGCTGTTTATCAGCTGTTTCACTGTGCTTTTATGCTGCTGCTTATCTTTATTCCTCTATTTTCTTTTCTTTTTAACTCAATCTTCAGTCATGCAGTCAGACCCTCTGAGTAGATGATGGTAGGCATCTGGGAACTTCCAATTGCCTTTCATTGCTTAACTATGTAAATAACTTTTAACTAATTATCCTAGAAGATCGCATTGCCACAAACCTGGGGGGACGTGAAGGGAAAAAAACCTAATCTCACTTTACTTTGTTTGTGGCTTTGGTTTTCTCTACCTACCAGCAGTCAGTTAAGGCCTGGAGAAAGCCCTAATGAAAATAGGTGTGGATCTCCAATTGCTAGAAGCCCTTTGTGACAGACCCACTGCCAGCATCATAATACATGGGGGAAAACCAGAAGCATTTCCCCTACAGTCAGGAACAAGACACGGTACCCCGCACCACCACTTGTTTGCTGTTCCTATGAGTTTATCAAACTATCATTATTTGCAAAGTACATGATCCTTTATTACATAAAAGAGCCCCCCCGCCAAAAAAAAAAAACCCAACTCCACTGAAAGATTCCTTGACGTGGTAAACAAATTCAATAAAATACCAGGATACAAAACCAATGCACAGAAATCCTCATATTTATTCTTTGATTCAGTCAGTCAGTTTGCCATTTAATAAATATTTATCAAGGTGAATCAAACTGATAATCCACTACTGTCCCAAGAGCCTACGTGCTCGCCAGGGTGAACAACTCACTACATTGTTTGGTTGGTTTTTTTAGACTCTAAACCTTGGAAAAAGTCCAGTTGCCAGGGCTTATTAAATACGCTGAACCAGACAATTGTTGCCACTTCCTAGAGATCAGGGTTCAACTGACGTGAGCTTCATGACACAGCACCCTTGACTTTATGATTCATAGAATAAAAAGTTATGGCCCTCCTCAGATATGCCATCTGATTTGTATACCATGTTCAATGTAGGGCAATGTGGTGTCACGATAAAAGCAAGGGTCAAATCACTTAAGCTTGCTGGGTCTCAGTTTCCCCATTTGCCCAGGATGGGGGTCAGATAATCTCTGAGATTCCCTCTAGCTCTCCAGTCCAGTGGCTCTGGTATGGTGAGATCAGAGCCTTTTCCTGAAGAGCCACTGGCCTCATTTTTGCCTAAGGCAGAGCCAGGGTATGTGAGGAATACCAAGCCTCTGTTCTGATGTCTGGCCATGAAAACGTTGGCTGTCCTCCGCATGTACCGTACATCTGCGGGTGCTGTGCTGTGGCCCAAAGTTAAATTTAGATAAAAATCAGTTCGGAGCTAAAAATATTCCCAGCTTTCCTGACAGGTTGTCTCCATCACCATGGGAGGAAAAACAAGGACTGGCTGCCTGGCGACAGGGAGTGGGCCGGGCTGAGGCTGAGGTCAGGCCATGGCTGGAATCTCGCTGACTTGAAAAGATGGAGATGTTTCCCAGGAAGGCTGAGGCAGACTGTGGGAGGACTTGGCCTGAGGAAGTTCACTTGGAGGGAAAGGTGGCCAGACCTCTGAGTGACCCACACTGGCCATAGCTTCTAGAAGATTCTTGTAGGAAATCCAAATCCCAAGACTTCCTTTGCTGCTTCTTTAACAACATGGCTTAGAGTTTCTTCCACAAAAAGGCATATTTTAATGGAGTGAAAAGGTGAAGGTTGGGTCATTCTGGTCTTCCATGGAACACGGTGTTGGTGGGCAACATGGCGGACCTGAGTTAGAGATCAGATGACGGGTGTGGCCCTGCCTTTCTGAGTCTCCAATTACGTATTGTAAAACTGATGTAAAGCCACTTACTTGAAAGGTCTGTGGTAACACATTGCAGATGTTCAGTCAGTATTTAACATCATGGCTCTAGTATAGTTATGACTTCCAGGGCCATGGTGTATGGAGCCACTAAGATGTGCCTCTAGTTAGTGTTCCCCTACCTACTAACTCTAAAACCTTTATTAAATTCATCTTCCCGACTCCATTTCCCACCCTCAGAAATGGGTCAGACAAATGTTTTGTAAAGTTATTGTAAGAACTCCATAAAGTGGTATGATTAAGACATTCACAACAGGTTCATACATGCATGACTGTCCCATTGGGTGGCTTATATCGCCCCATACCGCCAAGTGGGATAGTCGTGCGTGTACCATTGGTCATTCCAGCTGGCAGGGATGTGTTAAACCATCTGCTGCACGGTAGGTTTCGGTAGACACGGAGTCAAGCATTGCTACAGTTGGTAGGATAAGTGCTAATGTCACACTGACACAGTTAACATCCAGGTTTGGATTATTAGGTAGGAGACCATGGCAAAGTGCATTTACCATTCTGAACTCAGTTTCTTTTTCTGTAGGATGGAAATAATAAAAACAATTCAGTGGTACTGTAGTTCACGAATTCTGCAACTAGAATCATGGGAAGAATTTAGTTCGTGGACTGAGGTACCACTGTAAATAGCAGCAGTAGTAGTACTAGTGTCTGCTTTCTACAGTTCCTGTGAGGATTACACAGCACAGTGCATGTAAGTCATTGGCACACAGTGCCTGACTCTTGGGGCCACCGGCAGTAACTGTCCGCCCTTCTCTTCTTGGCCTCTCAGTTCTCTGGAGACTCAGTTGAAGAAGGCAGTCCTGTGCTCCCCTAAAGTGCTGGTTGATAAACCCACTTCACCTGCGTGTGTGTGTACATGCATGTGCATATGTGTGCATGTGCATGTGTACTTCGGCACTGGTGAGAGTTGAAAGCATGGGATAGCATGTTGACAAACAATATGGCACACCTGAGTTAGAATCCAGCTCTAGTCAGGTGATAGGTATGACTGCCCTTTTAAAGTGTTTTTCTTAGGAGGACTAAGTCATCCAGGCTGGACTCAAGCTCATGACC
>RJWM01007511.1:0-77416 GCA_004363535.1 Dasyprocta punctata | reverse complement strand
CATGAGATTCACGCATTTAAAGGGTACTCCGTAGTTTTTAGTGTAATCAAAGGATGGTTCCATGGACAACAGAATCTAATTTTAGAACACCCTCCCCCAAGCCCAAGAGCAGTGGCTCCGTTCCCCTCCCCCAGGCCCAGGCACGTAGCGGTCGTCTTTGTCTCTGTGCAGGCCGATGCCTGGACATTTCCTGCCAACAGGATCCCATCCATCTGCGTGGTGTTTGTGCCTGGCCTGGCTCATTCATGATGGCATTTGACAGTAGTTGCTTAGGTGCAGGTGTCTGGGGCAATTTCTGATTGTTTCTCATCGCATTAGTGTTTTTTAAATCTGTGGGTCAGGGCCAGAGACTTCCTGTGACTGCACAAAGAGAGGCGGCGAGGGGTGGCAGGAAAAAACAAAAGCAAACACAAAACAGAAGCAGGCGTGACGGAACAGGCTGGGCCGCCCGGGGCTGGGAGGCTGAGGAAGGAGGGTCGCGAGCTGAGCCCGGCCTGTGGCTCAGTGTGAAGGCCCGAATTCAATGCCCAGCACTGTGAAGAAAACAAAATCAAGCAAAGCAAAACAAAACCAAACCAAAAAAATCACACACGCACGTAGATTTTTCTTCCAGACTCACTGAGTTCACAGTGGACGCAGCTCCTTCTGGGTTAATAGCTGTGAGCAAAAAAGCCGGGCGTGGTGGCGCACGCCTTTAATCCCAGCACTCGGGAGGCTGAGGTAGGAGGAGCGTTGTGAGTTCGAGGCCGGCTTGGGCTACAACGCGAGCGCAAGGCTGGCCTGAGCCACATAGTGCGACCCTGCCTCAAAAAAAAAAACTAGGGCTGGGAGTTTGGCTCAGTGGCTTAAGCGCCTGTCTGGCAGGCGTGAGGCTATGAGTTCAATCCCCGGTGCCGCAAAAAAAAAAAAAAAAAAAAAGCAAAAAAGCTGTGAGCAAGTTCCCGACCCCTCCAAGCACTGCTTTGCTCCTCAGTCCAGTGGCAAGAGCGTGCCCTGCGCGGAGGGGGCGCCATAGTAGCCCGCGTGCTTGCGCATGCGCTGAGCCCCGGGTGACGCATTCCTTAGTAACAATAGATTTCGAGATCCTTCAGCCGTCCCTTGCGGGACCTTACTGTGTGCTGAGAAATGTTGCATGCCCAATACATCAACATTTACAGAGAAAAACTGGAAAATAGAGACGAATCAAAAGGTAAATGAATCCAGGCGCAGTGGTGCATGCCTGCAGTCTCAGCTATTCAGACAGCTGAGGCAGGAGGATCACAAGTTGGAGCCCAGCCTGGCCACGTCTCAAGGTGAAGAGCTTGGGATACAGCTCAGGAGTATCGCGTTTTCCTAGCAGGTGTGTGGCCCCAGGGTCAGTCTCCAACACTGGGAGGAAAAAGGTAAAGCAGTCTGTAATCCTAATACTTAGATGAGGGTTAATTGCAGCCATTCAGAGAAAATAAGTATGATTTTGAAATCACTATATACATTGCTGTGTATTTATATATTTTCCCCCAACATAGCATCAAGCTGCATATGTGGCAAGCTGTTTTCAGACGTTATATTTGGACTCTGTTTCTGAGTCAAATCCATAATTGTCACTTTTTGGGTTTTGAGTCACAGTCTCACTCTCACCCAGGCTGGTTTTGAACCCCTGGGACTCAAGCCATCCTCCTGCCTCAGCCTTCGGGGTAGCTGGCATTACAGGTGCCACTGTTCCTCTCTCACAATTGTTGCTTATACAGGCAGCAGATTCTTAATAAAAGTTGCCAAAATATATTATTATAAAGTATTGGACCTCTCTACTTTTGCTGGCCATTTAGGTTGACTAGAATTTTAAGCTATTACAGGTTGAGTGTCCCTAATGTGAAAATTCAAAATGCTTCAAAACGGAGACTTTTGACTGGGTTCAGTGTAGACTAATTTTGTATCATGCACAAATTAAAAGTGTTGTATAAAGTTACCTTCAGACCGTACTTATGCACATCGTATATATGAATCTGTTTATCATGTTTATATTTGGAACCTATTCCTAAGATATTTCCTTTATGTAGATGCAAATACTCCAAAATTTGAAAAAAATCACAAATCTGAACCCCTTTTGATCCCAGGCATTTTAGATAAGGGACACTCAACCTGAATGAGGAATGCAAAGGAAATCACATTTACGGATTCATCTTTTTGATTATCTTCTGAGTTCATTTTTTTTTTCAGAATAAATTCCCACCAGCTGGCTTTACTGAGTTTGTCAGGAGATTTTCTAATGGTGATCTAGTGCATACACAGGAAAGCGCGTCACTTCTGAGTGTAGAACTCCACACATTTTCCAAGAATACACTTGTGTCACCTGTGCTGAGACCAGGAAACACAGAATCCCTGGCTCCCAAAGCCCTCCTTTTTCCTCTTAAATTACTGTCCCCTCACAGGGCAGCCACTGTCCTGACTTCTAATGCATTAAGTGAAATTTGCCAGGTTTGAGCTTTATGCAGATAAAAATCATACCTGTCTGGCTTCTTTTGTTGTCATATGTGTTGTTCGTTTTCATTGCTGTATACTTTTCCATGGTTTGACTACATCACCTTTAGCACATTAACTGTTCTGCCACTGCTGGGTAGGAGGGTAGTTTCCATTTCAAGTGATTCCAAGCATCCGTGGGTGAGCGTGGGCACACCTACCCTGGAGGAGGACTGCAGAGCTATCGAATGGGCCAGTGTCCTGATTGAGGGACCTGTGATACAGGGCCATCTTTTCCTTCAGAACGGTAGACACCGCCCCTGCTGGTTACCTAGCCTTTCCAAGCATCAGTGCCTGCATGTGCCACACAGGGCTCCAGCCCCCTGCCAGGCTGTCGTGAGGAAGAGATGAGCTAATACGTGGAGACGTGCCCGGCCCAGGTTGGCAGCCTTCATATTTCCTAGCAAACGGCAGCTGCTACGGATGCTTGTGAGTTCTGAGCTATGGATTCTTGAAGAGATCACAGCGTGAGCCAAGGCCCAAAAAAAAAAGGCAGGCAGGAAGGTGACCAGTTGGCCTAGAAATTTGCTGTTTCCATAGCAGGAGGAGATGAGGCTGCAGGGGTGGGATTCTGAGAGGATGGGGGGTGGCAGCCCCCAGCACAGGTGCTGCTTTGGAAAGCTTTCGCTGAGCTGGACGTGGCCCAAGCCCCCACCTCGACCCCGCCTGCCGGTGGTGTGGTCTTCAGCCCTCTCCACTGAAGTTTGCAAATGATAAAGCCGAGATAACAGTATCTCTCCTCCCTATTGGTGAAGTGAGAAATGTGGAGAAGCGATACCCTGCATTTCTTCAAAGGAGCCCTCAACCCGTGGAACCCACGTAGTGACATCTTCTAAGCAGCTCTGGGTTAGAAAGCCTGTGAGAGTGAAAATGACCACAGCATGATGAGCAGAGACCCGTGTGCTGGGGCGCTGGCCCTTGGCCTCCTCTGCCCCACCGCCACTCTCCTCCACCAGGACCTCAGCTGCTTCCCGCGCAGCCTTCTCCCTTGCCCCGTGCATCCCGTCCTCATCCCAAGTCCCAGGCAGCATCAGTCTCTCTGCAGTGGGCTGGGGTGGGACAGGCCTGGGTCCTGTCCCAGGAGCTGTTGTGGGTGACAGTGGTGCTAAGAGGATGGGATCCACAGCAGGATGGGAGATCTCTTGGCTTCCTCGGTTAGAAGGGTCACAGTGGCCAGGTGAGGAGGGCAGGATCGTGTCTGCAGCACCTCTGATGGCCCCACGTCTGGCAGGCAGTGATGAGTTTCCTGTTTCTCCTTTCCCCATTCCCAGTCTCGTCGGACCAGATCGAGCAGCTCCACCGAAGGTTCAAGCAGCTGAGTGGAGACCAGCCTACCATTCGGTAAGCGGGCAGCCAGGTCGGGGACCATGTGGGCCCCTGGCTGTCTTGGTGATTTTCTTTTTGTGGAGCTCTTTTTCTGAACACTGTGTCACTCTGGAAGCATCCCTGCATTGCCCCCAGTTTCCCTCTTTCTTCTGATTCCTTCTAAGACACGATGTTCCCTAGTAGGAGGGAACAAGCCGCATCTGTTTCTGTTGGGAGCAGGAAAAGGGAGTGGGAGCGGAGGGTGGGGATCCGCTGGGGAGCCAGCAGGCACCCTGGCCTTGCCTGCCTTCCCTGTGGTTGGAGGCCTGGACTCTGGCCCAGAACCCCACATGGACCCTGAGACCTTGTTGCTAAGGGCCAGTGTCCTGGCTGCTGGGTGTGCAAAGGTGAGTTGGTGTGGTGCAGCCCAATTCAGGAGCACTTGTGTTGCCCTAGGCGCCAACACCCCTTCTAAACGCTAGGTTTTAGATAGCATCTCAGTTTACCCTTATGTGGAAGTTTATCTTTTTCAGGGAAGAGCCGTGCTCCGTCTCAGGTGCTGATTAGTAGTTGCGGGGCTGATTATCACAGAGTGGGGCGGGATGCTGCAAGCACGAGTGTAGCCGAGTTCCCAGCGCCAAATGAACAGATTTCTACCATAAACTCTCCAACAGAGGCAGCGTCCTGGAATACGCAGGGCCTCACTGTGATGGGCACTAGAACTTGAAAACAAACCTTTTAATGGCCCTGGAAGACTTCCTCTTCCTTAGTAAGCAGACTTGTATTTCACCTGCCTGTCATGGAAAGTGGCAGGTAGATACAGCCACTGTCCTTAGTCTGTCTAAACAAAGGCTTGTTGTTAATGTAGTGTCCCATAGTCTTGGAGCATCAGTTTCAAGAGCTCAGGACAAAAAACAACCAGGACCCACACCTTTATTGCCATGCAGCTCATTCACTAAGCCCAGTGGAGGACAGAGAACCAGAGCTGCCTGTTTCCTGGCTTCCCATTGGTTCTGATGGGGTCATGTGTCTGAGTCTGAGCCAATCACCATGGCTGGGGGGCCAGAAATGCAAATTGGCATTTTTCTTTGAGCTGGAAGGGTGTGGGGCCGGAATGTGATCCGCCCTTGGCTGGAGAGAGGGTTTGGGTTCAGATTCCACCTGCATTTAATTCTTCAGGTGTGGGAGATGCAGAGGGAAACTCCTAGCTTTCAGGAACAAGCCTGTATTTGAATCCTCTGAGCCGTCAGCTGTGTGGCTTTGTTTCTCTGAGCCTGTGTTCTTGTGTGTAAAGTTGAACTTTTTTCTTTTGGTACCGGGGATCGAACTCATGACCTTGTGCGCGCCAGGCAGGCAGTTACACTAATGAGCGAAATCCCTAGGCCCCCTTGTGTGTAAAGTGAGGATTTGAGATTTGGTTGAGGAAGATGGGCGAACAGATGTATGCAGGATGGGCCGGCTCTGGGCTGGGCTCGGAAGGACTTGGCAGATGGGCTGGGACCTTCACCCCACCTGACAGGCCTTGGGGAGGCTGTGTGTGTGGGGAGCAGGCCTGGGGTGGAGCCTGACCAGTGCAGAGGTCGCTGAGTGCTGAGGACGGCACACAGTAGGTCCTCCACAGTGGGCCACCGCACAGCCTCTCTGTGCCATGGTGCTAGCCTCCCACCTCTCACTGCTCACCGCAGGCCTGGGGCCTGGAAACGGGAGCCAGTGGCCCCATCCCTGCAACCCAGGGTCCATCTGTTTGTCCCTTTTCTGTACCCCAGCCCGCAGCACCTCCCCATACATTGCTTATTCCTTCTATTCTTGTTGACAGGCCTGATGCAGCTGGGTGTGTCACACACCTGTAACCCCAGCCCTCTGGGAGGCTGGGCAGAAGGATTGCAATTTTGAGCCAAGCCTGGGCAGTTTAATAGCTTAGCAAGATTCTGTTTCCTGTCTTGAAATAACAAATGAAAAATAAAGGGCTGGGATATAGCACAGTTGCACGATCTATAGGTTCCATGAAATAAAAAGACTCAGTGATCCGTCGGCCCTGCACAGCAGTCCTTAGTGGCTGCACGCCCAGCACACACAAGGTCTCGTTCACGGTCTCTCCCTGAGGCCCACGAAGGTCTGCAGATGCTGGCTGTGGCCAGCTCCTCCGAGACACTGCCCCGGAGCCCCCACGGCCTCCCCGGGGGCTGCCCATTCCAGCCTGTGCAGTGTGGAGTTGGCCCTGCCCGGCCCCCACGTGCCATCTCCGCAGCCAGCCCTGGCCGCGCGCTTAGAGCGGAGGATGAATGGACTGGCCGGGAGGTGAATCAGGTGCTCACCCCAGGGCGTCTCGCACACGGGGGACCTTTATCCCGACTGCTTGTCCACAAGGGTTTGAGATTCTGATTTTGGGGGGTTTGGAAATATTTGTGTATTTGTAATAGGATATGTTAGGGATGCAGCCCGAATCTAAACATGGAATTTGTGTATGCTCCATGTACATCTTAAGTGCATAGGTGAACTTTATTTTATATAACAAAAAATGGATATTTTATAACACTTTAAATAGCTGCATGAAACCGAGTTACACAGTGTAGGGTGTTTCACCCATGTCATCACGTCGGATTGGCGGTATTTTGGATTTGGGGTTTTGGATGAAGGGCGCTCAGCCTGTAAAAACACTTTTCTCAGGGGTTTCGGAGCCCCATGACTGGGGTTGGTGCCTGGGACCAGCCCACAGGTGCAGGTTGCTAGCCTTTGAGCTTGTTTCATGCAACGCACAGCAGGAACGTGTCTCCTTAGTCCTGCCGAGCTCCACAGGAAGCCGTGGTAGAAATGCCTGTTCCTCCCGTGTGCCACGTGGAGATGTAAGGCCCAGAGAGGCTGCGTGGGGCCCCTGAGTCACACAGCTTGAAAGTGGAGGAGCTGTGACTTGAACCAGGGGCAAAGATCCTTGTGTAAGGAAGCTGTGGGCATCACCTAGACTCAGTCTGCCTGCCCAGCCTTTGGTTGTGTGTGTGTGGGATGTGTTCATAATTCCTGTTCCCGCAGCGCTGATCCCCGAGCCCCAGAGGCAGCAGTGAGATTCGTGTTAGCTGCACACGGCGACAGCCTGCGCCCAGCCTGCAGAAGGCAACCGACCACAGTGTGTCGTGCAGACGGGACTGGGGAAGGGACCCTCCCAGCCCCCGAACTACTCTGCCCACTCCTGATCCAGCGCTGAGGCCATCGCCAACGCATGTGATTCCCATGGTTTTCCTCGCATGAGGGTCTGGACCCCAGTGTCACCGCTCTCTGCCAGCCATTCCTGGGTGACCCTAGCTGGGCGGTCAGCCTCTGGTGTCCCTGAGCACATCCGGGCTGCTGTCCAGGAGGCCCTGGGCTAGGGCTCCCAGGCAGCGAACAGTTCATTTCCTTAGGGCTTAGAACCACTTTGTGAAAACCAGCTGGGGGCGGCGGGGCTGGATGGTTACCCCACGAGAACCGCTGCTGGGCTTTTGAAAGTGCTGGGGCTGCAGGGTGCAGCTCGCGGTGCTTCCCCCCTCAGACAGTAGAGGTGCTCCTGAGGCTTAGCAGGAGCCCACGATGCGGCTCTGGGTTACCTTGAGGGCCGAAGGCTCCTTAAATATGATCGCCCAGGCATGCGGGGATTACGAGTGTGCTAGTAAGGTTTGTAAATTGCATTTAGAAGCTTAACAAAGAAGCTCTGTGTGGGACAGTCCCCCAGTGTGCCTGAGGACCTGGGTTTGATCACTATCTCTTCAGAAAATGGGGGTGGGGGTCCTAAGTTTTCAACTTTAATAAACTGAATTTAGCTTTTTGGTATTTATACACAATGGAATACTACTCTGCCATAAAAAGGTTAACTTTGAGTCATGTGTAGGAAAATGAATGCACCTCAAGACCATAACAAGTGAAATAAATCAGACACACAAGCTTAAATATCACATGGTCTCTTTTTTTTTGATGAGAAACCCAAAGTATGAATAATTTAAAGAGGAAAATAAAAGACAGACAATTGGAAACAGGGAGGTAGACCTTTTACAGATGGGAAGGGGATCCAAGGATGGAGGGGAGGGAGGAGCGGAATAGGGGAAGTGAAAAGGACTAAGATGTGACACACAGCTCCCCACAGCGAATGTATTCATTGCGTATCACAAACATGTACTAATAAAAAATGAAAAAAAATCCACAAGGTAAAAAACCACCAATAAATAATTGTAATTTTAACTTAGCACTTTTTTTTTAACCATGTTTGATGTAGACCTTTCTTTCCAAAACTCGTGTCAGGATTTCTGGGGCGCCTTCACAGCCACACCTCCTGACCCCTTTTATGTGAGTTCTTTCCAAGGCTGAGTATTTTCTTTTTTTTTTTTTTTTTTTTTTTGTGGCACTGGGGATTGAACTCACAACCTCACACCTGCCAAGCAGGTGCTTAGGCCACTGAGCCAAACTCCTAGCCAAGGCTGAGTATTTTAAAAATCATGTTTGTTCTCAACCTCAGCTTTGGGAGGCCCTTCAAACCCCCAGACCCACCCGACCAGGGGTTCTGCGACCTCTTGGTGGAGTGCTTGCCTAGGAAAATGGCCCCTGCATGTTTTCTTGAGCACCTACCATGCGTCGCTCCCCTCCCCCGCCCCCAGAAGGGTCCCTGGGAGGCAAGGCCCTCGGCGTGGAAACCCGTTGGAAGGTCAGGCCCTGAGAAAGTGAAGAGCTACAGTAGGGGCTTCCTGTGCTTTTTCTTCCTCCGGTTGGGCCGCTCAGCTGGTGACGGTCTCCGAGGCCTGGGACTTCCTCCTCGTCCCACGGCAGGCTCACAGACTCCCAGAGGAGACGCTCTGGAGCGCTTCAACCTAGAGATGCCGGCCTGGGCACGCCTGGGCAGCCAGCAGCTCACAAACGTATTTTTCGACTCCTGAGGCCCTCGAATGTGGAGCGATCCCAGGGTAAATGCAACGGCGACTGTGCGCCGGGCGGCAGCTGACCGTGTTCGTGGTTGGACTCCATCAGCACACGCAGCTGCACGTCCTCCTGGGCCAGACAGGGCCCCAGCTAAACATCCTGTCCCCAGGGCCCTTGAGGCTGTCCTTGCCGGAAGGCAGCCCCTTCCCTGCTCGTCCCCTGGCAGTTGGAGGAGGTGTGGACGGGAGCCTGACCTCCGGAAACCGAGTGCTAGCAGGCGCCTGGGCCAGGCTTTCCCAAATGTTCGGAGAGACTCGCTCCTCCATCCCCATTTTGCGGGGTGAAGAAACTGAGTCTGGAGAGGTTAAGATCACAGCAGGGCGGGGGTTCAAACACAGCTGCTCTCGCAGCTCAATTGCCCAGGCTGGCCTTGAATTTGGTAAGCCTCCTGCCTCAGCCTCCTGAGTAGCTGGAATTACAGGTGTGCGCCACCATGCTTGCCTGGCATAGGACCTTTTGCTTTCACCCTGCCTACACGGTGGCCCTGCTGCTCGGTGTCCCGCTGTGAAGTTGGAGGCCCCGAGGTGTTCCGCCCTGGGCGTCAGCCCTGTGAGCTCAGGAGCGCTTCCTTCAGAGCCTCAGCAAGGATGTTGCACATTTACTTGAAAAGAAAAACTTGCAGCTGCTTGTCAAACTGCCCTGAAAAGGAAGCGGGTTGGGAAGGCAGTGAGGGGGGGTTGGGGCGCTCATTGCAGCACTGCGGCTGCGGCTGTGAAGGTGGGCGTGTAGGGCAGGGGGCAGCTTCTCTGTCTGTGGCTCCAGAGACCCCCTGCTGGGGTTGGCCGCAGGGCGGGGGGCAGGGCGGCCAGTGAGAAGCGGGGCTCCCACCCTCCTGCCTGTCTGGGGCTCCGTTCCACTGGCGGTGGGGCAGGGGGCTGTGTCCCTTGGGACCAGGGCACGAGGGCCATCAGGGAAGGGACCCGGAGGGACCGAGATGCTGAGGCAAAAAGGGAGAAGGGGATGGGTGTGGGGTGTGGGGTGCGGGGCCGCAGGCTGAGGGGACAGAGGGCGCTCAGGGCGCGGAGCTCCGTAAGCCTGAGTCATTGAGGGGAGCTCGAGGGTCACAGGGTCATCTGAGTCCCGACCTGGGGGCTCCGTGGCGTCCTGGGTGTGGGGCACCCGTCCGGCGTGGAGCGGCTGCTGGATGTTAACGCGCAGCAGGGGCCGGACTGGGCCTCGATCCGTCTCCACGCTCACCCGGCTCCGCGCACTGAACGCGTCCCAGAGTGAGCCCCTCATAGCCCCCCAGACCCGCTCCCCCAGAAGCAGCAGCTGGCCTGCAGTCACCCTGGGGGTCCCCCTCAAACCCTGCTCTTCCTCACCTCCCGGACTCAGGGGTCCCCCTTGTCCCACTGACCCCAAGCCCCACCCCACCAAAGTGCCACTATCGCCTGCTTCTGTCACCCCAGCAGCTCTTTCTGCTCCTTCCTCATTTGAGTGGTTGCCCATGAAGACACGGGGCAGACACAGCCCCACCCTGCAGGGCCTCAGTTTCCCCAGCGAGAGAAACGTCAGGCGCTCAGCAGTGCGTGTGGGGAGGGAGGACGGTGGCCTCCCTGGGCAGGCTCAGCAGGACCCCAGGCAGCAGAGCGCCCTGCAGCGGAGCTGGCCTCAAAGGCTCCGGAAGCCAGGCTGCGCCACGCCACTAAGGAAGAGGCCAGCCCGGCCCCGGTGGTTTTGCTAGACTCGTCCTTCCCTTGTGGCCGGACGCTGGTCCTGCCCTCTCCCTGGGTCCCAGATGGGGCCTCCTGGGCTGGGAGCTGGGCGGAGCAGGTGCCCTGTGCAGAGCTGCCTCCTTCTCTTTCTCTTTTGAGTCAGCACTCGCAGCCCAAAGCAGAAGCGTGGGGAGGAGGGGCCTGGATGGCCAAGCCCCTCTGCTAACCCTGCGACCCTGACTTAGTCGCTTTGCCTCTTTGGGCCAAGCTAGAAGTCCTGCCTATAAATGGGGCTGTTATTGGTGCCCATCGTGGGGTGGGTGTGTGGGTGTGATGAGCACAGCTTGGCATGCTGAGAGTACTTAGGGACTTGAGGGGGACGTTTTAAAACCCCCAAGGGCAACTGGGTATGGTGGTGCACTCCTGTAATCCCAGCACTCCAGGAGGCTGAGGCAGGAGGATTATAAATTCAAGCCTAGCCTGGGCAATTTAATGACCCTGTCTCCAAATAAAACATTTAAAAAGGGCTGGCGTGTAGCTCAGCATGAAAGTCTTGGGTTCTGTTCCCAGTAGCTGCCCCTGGCGGCGTGGCAGGCCGGCATCCCTGGGACCCTCGCAGGCAGACGCGTGGTCCGATGATCCCTGAGGCAGTGTTGCTGGGCCGCTGGTCACTGAGTGACTGCAGCCCCAGCCCTGGGTGAAGCGGAGCTGTTCCCATGCCGGGACTCCCCGAAACCAGAGTCCTGAGCCCTACCTCATCACCCCACCTGGCCCCAGCTTTTTCTCCTTGTTGGAAAGGGGGGCTGGCCAGTATCAGGCTGTCCCCAAGGACCGGAGAGCGAGACTTCAGCTGTCCCTGGGCAGGGGCTTCCACACTGCAACCTGAGTGAGTGGGTCGGTGTCTGGCTCAGTTTCCCCACTTTAACATGAGTCTGAACGCCCACCTTCCATGGCCGTGGTCACTGTGTCAGTGGACAGCACTCGGGGACCAGTGTGTGGCAGGTTTCCTGCTGTCCTGGTCACTTTCTTTGTCACTGGGGCAAAATGCCAGGCACCAGCTCATTTGCGTGGTGCAGGGGAGCGGATGCTGCGGTCTGTAAAGTGCAGTCACAGTTTTGCGGGGTCCCACTGTTCCCCCGCATGGCCCAACTGGTCCAGCTGAGCGCCCTGGTCTCTCTGTTCCTCCTTGCGGTCCCGGTGCCTGTGGTAGCTCTGCCTCCGAGGTCGCCTGTGTGTGCAGACCGGAAGAGGATTCCCAGGCCTGCCCGGCGTCCCCAGCCCCCAGCCGCCCACACCCGTCCTGGTCACCGCGTGGGGCAGTTAACTATTACCCGAGCCTGGCTGCGGCTCCCGCGGGCGCCTCGTGTTCCCTGGGTAGGTGCAGCCCTGGTGCCGGGGGCTGGCAGCTTTATGGAGCAGAACTCACCCTTTAAGGTCACGGTCGATTTTAGAACAGCTCGAGATGTTCCCGTTGATCCCTCTCCTCCTCCCTGGGGTCGCCCGTTGGGGCTGTTTCTTGGAAACAGTGTCGTATAGGTTATGTAGCCTCTGTGGCTGGCTTCTTTCACTTAGCACGATGATCTTGGGGTTCATCTGTGTAAGGGCAGGTGCTGGTGCTTCATTCCTGAGGGTTCTGTTGTTGGTTTTGTATTTTCAGAGAATAGGGTCTTGCTGTGTTACCCAGGCTGATCTTGACTCTCTGGGCTCAAGTGATCCTCCTGCCTCAGCCACCCAAGTAACTAACTCTATATGCAGGTGCTTGCCGCCATCCCCAGTGTATACCCTTCCATGGCCAAAACATTTCCATGACTTCTTATGGCCTCCTAACATCCCATCCCCCGGGCAACTGTCCTGACTCTGCCTCCTTTCTTGGAACTGGGCTCATGGGAACCTAAAACAGCACTGGGCACTGATGCTGGCTCTCTGATTTGGCCCAGTGCCCAGGGCAGTCTGAGGACCGGTCCCTCTAGAGCACAGATCCTCGCTTCTGCAGGTGTCTGGGGCTGTCCAGTCTGTCTCCAGGGTCCCCACAGAGGGCCGGAACCCCAGAGTGCTGCCTGCTCCTGTCCTGGTCACAGTGAGACGAGGGGCAGGATGAATGCACGGGCACCAGCGCCATCTCTGAGCTGCTTTCCAGGGAGCTGTTAGGGACCTGTGACGTAAACGCTGTCTGATGCGCGCCCTCTCTTGTTCTTTTCCCGGTCTCTCCGTGAAACCCAGCAAAGAGAACTTCAGCAACGTCCCCGACCTGGAGCTCAACCCGATCCGTTCCAAAATCGTCCGTGCCTTCTTCGACAACAGGTGTGCTCTCCCCCAGGCCGGCCCGAGGGCAGTCCGCCTTGTCCTCTGCGGCTCAGAGCAGCCCTGTGAGCTGATGCAGATCCCGGGACCATTGGGTTTGGGGCCAAACGGTTCTGGATCACACAACTGGATGACTTCGGGCAGCAACTCGGCCTCTCCAAGTTTCTTTATCTGTTAGCTCTGGCTGTGTAACAAGTGACCCCAATTTCACTGGTTTTTCTTTTGTTTTGTTCTGTGTTTTTGAGGGGCAGGGCGCTGGGGATGGAGCCAGGCCTCACGCGTATTAAGTAACTGTTCTGCCGCTGAGCTGCACCCCGGACCACACTTAGTGTTTATTATCTCGTCATTGCTGTGGGCCTAGCACAGGGTCTCTTATGAGCTTTAGCCACAGTGTCTGCCGGGCTCAGGTCACACTGCTGCCAAGGTCATTCCAGTGGCTGGTGGCATCTCCACACGGGGACCTGGCTTCCTCCGGGGTGAGACACCAATGAGGGTGCGGGCAGGGGACCCCTGATCTCAGAAGAGATACCCCTGATTCTGCTGTGTGTCCATTAGAAGTGAGCTGTTAGGCCACACACTTGGAGAGGGGACACCATGGGTAACAGGAGGCCAGGATTATTAGGGGTCATCTTGGTGGCTGCCTCTGTTGCCTCATCTGGAAGATGTGGACTGCCAAGGGGTGCTGGGCTGAGGTGTGCAGAGGTGCTAGGGAAGGCAGCTTCTGCCACCTCCTGGCTCACAGAGGTGCAGGCCAGGCCTCGTCCCCTGAGCGAAAGAGTCCAGGGGCTGGGAGGGAGGCCATTCGGACGGGCTGGTGTGGGCGGGCACTGTCCCCTGGGATGTCCTGAGGTCACAGGTCACTGAAGCAGGACCGGCAGACAGAGGAAGCAGAGGAGTGTAGGCATGTTACGGCCACAAGGCTGTGGGACTTCCCTGCTGGGGTCTGAATCCTGCAGCATCTTCCTCCTGGCTCTGGTTCTGTCAGGCCCTGGGACCTGGGGCAAGATGGGAACCCTGAACCTCACTTGGGGTTCTGAGTGTTGCTGGTAAGGAGGCTTGGGTTACCCCAAAAGATGAAGAGGTCTGCCTCCACACCCTGTCTGACAGTGACCACGAGTCAAGCCAGCAGAGAAGGGAGTGGGGGTGGTCCCAGCTGGGCTGCACATTCAAAGGCCCTGTGGTACTCAGGAAGCGGGTGGCAGAGAAGAAGCTGGGCTGCAGCACAGAGGCCAGGTATGGTGACATGTGGGGCAGGGCCATGCCACACAGCGTCTACGGCCATTGAGTGAGGTCCCCTTAACCTAGCAAGAGCCACAGGGCACTGATGGACTTTGAGTTGGGGTGAGCCAGGCTTGCTGCCTGTGAGTCGTAGGTATGGGCCTGGGGACAGAGGCCAGTGAGAGACATCTTGCAACCCCCTAAGCTTGGGCCAGGGCTGCTGGGTGGCAACTTGGGGTGGGGCGCTGTGCATTCTGAACCCCTGGGGGGAGCAGGAGGGCAGGGTGCTGGGGGTGGGCTAGAGGCCCACAGTCTTCACAGCAGGTCCTCACTGGGCTCACAGGCGTGCATCACTGGGCCTAGCTTTATTTTGATGAACATTGTTTTTCAACCTCTGGGAGGCTGAGGCAGAACAATCATAAGTTCAAGCCCAGTGGGGGTAACTTAGACCATGGCTCAAAATTAAAAATAAAATAACAAAAATAGGTGGCAGGCCCTGGGCTGCAGTTTTCGGATCCTTGAGTTAAGGGTTCAGGAGATGGGCCTTGGGCGAGTTATTAGATTGCTTAGTGCCTCAGTTTCTCCAAATATGAGTGCCTGTCTCTGCACTGTAACCCCGACATGTCCCTCTATCCCAGCCCTCCACAACAGGTGTGCGCAGGGTGGGGCGGGGCTTCCTATTCCTGCGCCGCCGCAGAGCCGGTGCTCGGGAGGAGCCCGGTGCCCACGTGCGCTCAGCGGAGCCAAGGCCTCGAGGGCGGTGGTTGCAGGAGGACGTGGCCTGGGTTCCAGCTGCTGAGCAGCGTCCCCGCACTGCTCCCCTAGGAACCTGCGCAAGGGGCCCAGCGGCCTGGCCGACGAGATCGACTTCGAGGACTTCCTTACCATCATGTCCTACTTCCGGCCCATCGACACCACCCTGGGCGAGGAGCAGGTGGAGCAGTCCCGCAAGGAGAAGCTGCGATGTGCGTGCCTGAGCGCCCTCAGAATGTGGTCCCCCGCAGAGGCGGAGGCGGCGGGCAGGTTGGGGGTACTGGGGGTGCGGGCTGCCCCCTCCTAAGGTGCTCCCTGGCGCCCTCATCATGCACAGCCCAGCAGCGTGCAGCAGGTCACGGGTGCTGTGGTCCGGGCAGCCAGGGGCTTCCGTTCAGCCCGGCTGCCCAGCAGTGTGTGACCCCGAACCCGGACGTGGGTGTGTGACCCGTGGTGTCGGGGCCGCGTCCACACAGAGCCCCTTGAGTAGGACCCGTGCTCTCCGGAGCGCATGCAGTCCCCGTCCCGGCTGGCCAGCCAGCCATGCGGGCCCAGTGGGGGCCCCGGCACGTCTCCTCTTTCCCCTGTGACTTTCCCACGCCTTTCAACGTCCCTGGCTGCGCCGCCAGCCCTGGTCTCACGGTCAGGAAAACATCCACGGGGCGCCCGGCTATCTTTAGCTCTGGAATGCATACGCGGGGCTGGTGGGAACCGCCGCGGGCGTCCCGGGCCTGCTGGGTCTCGCTGACCGGGCGGCGCCCCGTGTCCACCCCACTTCCCGTGTGCTCCGAGGGCCAGGCGGCGGCTGCGGAATCCGAAGCCCCGTGTTGCTGCCTCTTAGTCGGGTGGCCGTGAGCAGGCAGCCTGTGCGGGGCTCGAGGCCAGTGTGACCTCACGGGGTGCGGGCGGGGACGAGGTGATGTGACAAACAGGGAAAGGGCTGGAGACGCTAGCTCACCAGCGCCGCCCGGGACCAGGATGTGGGCAGTGGGCCTGTGACCAGTGTTTGGAGATAACAAAGCCCATTCGCTTTCCTGTGAACGAGACGCATTATCAGCCGCATTCAGAGTGACAGGAGATCCCGGGGCCGGGTCCCCCAGCCCTTCCCAGACCACGGGGTAGCCGCCGTTACTGCCCTTTTGCAGATGGGAACACAGGCGCAGCGGAGTTGAGTCACTTGCCCAAGATCAAGATCACCCAGCAGGAAGTGGTCAGCTGGCCCCATGGCTGCGCCCTCCTTCCCTAAGGTTTTGGCAGCTATAGGGTCTCCTCCTCGATGTCCGGTGCTCCATTAGCTGTGGATTTCAGAGTGGGGGAGCTGGGGCGCAGGGACCCAGCTCTACTCTTACGCAGCTCGGGACTTCACGTGACTGAGGCCCCGTCTCTCTTGCTGCCCCCAGTTCTGTTCCACATGTACGACTCGGACAGCGACGGCCGCATCACCCTGGAAGAGTATCGAAATGTAAAGTATGCTCCTGCGCCCCACCCCGGGCTCCAGGCACCTCCCCTGCCCTTTGTCTCTGACAGAAGCCCAAGGTCACCATTTATCTCTGCCCCACGGTGGCAGGTGGTGGAGGAACTGCTCTCTGGAAACCCCCACATTGAGAAGGAGTCCGCGCGCTCCATCGCCGATGGGGCCATGATGGAGGCGGCCAGTGTGTGCGTGGGGCAGATGGTGAGTGCCCCCCTGGAGTTGGGGGAGGGAAGGGCAGGGGGCACAAGAACGAACTGTCAGCTTGGCGACCCCTTCCCTGGTGGCAGTCTGTGCTTCCCGAGGCCTCAGTAGGTAGGAGGAGCCGCTCAAGTCCTGCTCACTACTCTGATAGACCTGGCCTGGAGCAGAGCCCCAGCTTTTCCTGTCCCCAGGAGACCTTAGGTCCCAGCCTGTGGACAGTAGAGCTCAGGCTTTGGGGTTCAGGTCTCAGCATGGCCTCAGTGCCCCAGTGAGGGGGCACAGAGCCAGGCCTGGGCGGTGGACAGCGCAGGTCACCCAGATCCATCGTTTTCTTGACAAATGACACGAGTGACTCGAGATCTGTGGCCCTAAGGCCGGGCTCCCCCGGCCTCTCCTCTGGCTGAGGAGGCTGCTTGGCCTGGGGGGAGGAGGTGGCTGCCATGCAGACAGCAGAAGAGGGGTCTCAGCTTGTGTGTTTACCATCTTAAAATTTACGTGTTGTTGCTGGGGAAACTGAGGCTCAGAGAGCATAAGGAATTTAGTGGGGTTTGTCATCGTTCTTGTGCTGGGTGGACCCCCTCTTGCGGGGCCAGGTGTGGCCACCAGCCCCTGGGGACGGCTGGGGTGGGCAGGTGCCCTTGTGGACAGGCTTGGTTCCCACCGAGGTTTCCCCCTGCACCTGGTGGTGAAAGTGGCAGTGTGTGACTAGGCATGGCCAGCGTGGAGGCCGTGCAGTTTGCGCCCCAGGCCTGTCAGTGGCCCAGGGGTCCTTAGTGGCCTGTGGTATTTTATCTGCCCACTGCTTGGCCCCAGAGGGAGGCCTCTGGCTTTGGCATAACCACCCCACTCACCGGATTACCTGCCTCGGGCAAGGGCTCAGACCGCAGTGGAGAGTCAGCAGGGAGCCCCTGCCGGGATGTGGCGCCAAATTCCCATTTGATTTAATTACATTTGCCTTCAAATTGCTCCCTGTCCCACTCCAGCTGCAGTTGGCAACACTTTCCTTAATTCGGGGTGGCGAAATCGTTGGCAGCTGGCGCTTGCTGCTCTGCACCAGCTCCGAGCGGCCTCAGATGCCCTGGCGCCTGGCTCTGCCGCCGGGGGCTCTCGGTCTTAGCCGCGCAGGGCCCGGCGGCTGTGGGACGCCGACACTGGTCTCTTTCACACCCTCTGCTCTGCACGTGTTTAATTATGTCCTGGTGTAAACCACAGGCCAGGCTGAGGGGAGAAGTGGCCGTGGCCGCTCAATAGCATCTGGCCTCTGAGGACACTTAACATTTCCGACCCCGCCCCGCCAAAGACAGACGCTCGGCTGTCCCCCCTTTAATGGACTTCCGCTGCCGGTTACTGACAGGGCGTGGCAGCTGCTTTCTAGTACTTTCTTCAGAGGCCATGCTCTGTGGAATGACCTGGTGGCTGGGGGGCCAGCCTGGGCGCTCTCCACCCCAAGCCCTCTGTGTGGGCGCCCACCCCTGACCTCGGTCTCTGAGGAGTGGGGCCTGGTCTGTCATTAACTCCCCTCTGCCAGCCCAGATGCCCTACAGAGCGGTGGCCATTTCTTTCCCGGGGCCCCTGAAAGGGAAGAACAGGGGCCCCACCCCCACCCTACCCCACACTAGGACACGGCCGGCCCAGGCCGGAGGAGAACTGGTGGTTTTTATGAAACAGTTTAAATAATGAAGAAGCCAAAGGGTACCAAATCCTCCCCTCAGCAGAAGCTGCCAGGGGCTTGGCCAGGGCTGCTTTTCCCAGCAGGACCTCGGTGTCAGTCATCTGTGGCGTGGGAGCAAGGACAGAGCCCGGGGAGGGTGGCATCGGCTGTGTCCAGTGTTGCCACCCTGTGGGCTGCCGTGCCCAGGTGGTGCCAGCTGTCGTATTCCAGGACTTGTGCAGGATTTCAGGGAGGCACAAAGGAACTGACGCGCTGCCCGCCCTTCGCGCTGACCACACCAGGCCGCTTCCTGCAGGGAACCAGGGTCGGGCTGGGGGGGGGGGCTTTCCCTACAGGTGCTGCACGCATGCGTGTGTGTGTGTGTGTGTGTGTGTGTGTGTGTAGTCTCATGTTTGCTAGGCACGTGCTCGCCCACTGAGCCGCGCTCCCAGCTCTATTTATCCTGAGCCAGTTCTTGCTCAGTTGCCCTGACTGACCTGAAACTCACAATCATCCCGACTCAGTTTTCCGAGCAGCAGGGTCCCCAGTGTGTGCCTCTGTGCCAAGCTTGCCCTATTTATTTTGGTTTTTATTTTTATTTATTCATTTATTTATTTGCAGCACTGGGGATCAAACTCACAACCTCGCACCTGCCAGGGCAGGCGCTTAAGCCACTGAGCCAAACTCCCAGCCCTAGTTTTTTGAGGCAGGGTCGCACTATGTAGCTCAGGCCGGCCTTGCTCATGTAGCCTAAGCCAGCCTCGAACTCACAACGCTCCTCCTACCTCAGCCTCCCGAGTGCTGGGATTAAAGGCATGCGCCACCACGCCTGGCTTTGGTTTTTATTTTTAATTTGTGGTGCTGGGGTAGGACCCAGGGCCTCAGGCATGCTAAGCACGTGCCCTACCCTTCTTATTTTGAGACAGAACTCACTCACTAAGTTCCCTGGGCCGGCCTTGAGCTCCCCATTATCCTGCTTCAGCCTCCTGATAGCTCGGATGACAGCTGCGCACCACTGCACCAGGCTTGATTTTTCGCTTTGGTTTTGGTTTGTGGCGCTGGGATAGTGCATTCTCGGCATGTGCGCTCCCACCGAGGTCCTCCCCAGCGCCCCCTTTGGTTTACTGGAAACGCACCCGACGTGCTGAGGGCTTCCCCGCTCCCTGTGCTCCTGCACGGCGATGCGCACACTCCATCTGCAGTCAGTTCTTCACGTTGGGCTTCCTGTTTCTCTCTCCACTGCGCACTATCTCGGAGCCCTTCCCACAGTGGCACACGTAGGGCAACCCCTTCTTAATGGCCATGTGGTGAGCCAGAGCGTGAACGACCCAGATTTATCCACCAGCCCACTGGTGATGGGCTCCTGGGCCATCGGCCTGGCGTTCAGTCATGAGGGTGCTTCTGGGAGTTTTTAGAAATGGTTTAGCCAGAGCCCAACAGTACCCGTGAAAGGGACAGGAGCACCCTTGTCATCCAGTGCCCACAAGGGGAAGGACGTAGATGGAGACTGCCACTACCAGAGAGCTCTGAGGTGGGAGGCCCTGGGGCCAAGCAGGGCCACCTCCCTGCGTCTGGACGTTATCATGGTGACTCATGGCGGAAGGGTGGGTCGCAGAGGCCAGCCCTGTGTTCCTTCACCCCTTTCCCCAATGGTCTGTGAGCATTGATTAGCCTTGAATAGTTCTTATCAATAGTTCTTATCAGTGGTGACAGGTGGTGTCTGTGGGTGGCCAGGATTTGGGGGTCAGGGGGACTTGGGCTGTGCGGGGAAGGAGGGTCCAAGCCTTAGTGCTCACCCTTTCCCCGTGAGCCCCTCCCTGGGAGCTGGGGCCCTGCTGAGCCGGCACCAGCCTCAAGCAGGATGTTGGAGTCCAGGGTGACTGGCTTTGGCCGGAGGCCCATGGCCTGGCGTGCCCTCCTCTTTGGTGACTCTCAACAGCCCCATCTCTCTGCATGCTGTGGGGAGGGAGGTGGTGGTCACGCAGGAGCTGGGCGAGACTGGCCGCTCATGCTGTGCCCCATGCTGTCCCCCAGGAGCCGGATCAGGTGTACGAGGGGATCACCTTCGAGGACTTCCTGAAGGTAGGTGCCAGCAGGAGGTGGAGAACCTGGGTGTGGGGGTTCCGGGGCACCTCAGCATTCCACGGAGCTGTGGTCAGGAGCTGTGGCTCTTGGCTTCAGCCACCATGTGCATACCAGGGTGACCAGCAGGATGTTCTTAGTATGGAGGTCCTTACAACAGTGTAAGCTGCTTTCACTCATTTTTATCAAAAGGGCAATATTTGCACACAGAGCAACTTCAGCAGTACACAGGGTGGAGTGTGAAAAGTCTGCTTTCCCCTCGGGGCCCTGGTGGCCCTTCCCAGGAGCAGTCAGCCCTGTTCACAGTGGAGCGGGGCACACTGTGTTCCGCAGGCGCGCAGGGCGAGCACGCTGTGCCGCTCCGCCTGGCTCCCTCGCTGTGTCTTGATGTCTTTTTCAAACAGCCGCCCACACACCCGCTCTCCAGCCCCCCCACCTGCTGTCAGGGTGTCAGGTCTGGAGCCGGCCGAGACGTGCTCAGGGCTGGGTATTAGGACCGGCTCCTGACAGTCAGGATGTCAGGAGGCAGGGAGGAGGACCTGCCTACCCGGCCCTGAACATCCCCCAGGACAGCGTCTCCGTGGCTGTGTGGGGAACCGAGGAGGAGGAAGAGGTCGTGGCAGGACCTCCAGGCTCCACCAGGGCCTGGGCCAGGAGTGGGGCTGGGACCTCAGGGCCCCCCCAGGGAGCCAGAGCCCCGGGGCATCTTCCAAGCCTGCACCTCGGACTTGGCTGTTTGCCTGCCAACACATGGGCCCATAGCAGGGCAGGCAGCGTAGACCCAGCCATGAAGGGAAGCCCAGCAGAGGACAGCTGGGCGAGAGGCCACATTAGCCTTGTTGTGCACAGATGTCCCGACCCAGGACGGGGCAGAGTGGACACACAGGGATGGCCAGGCTGTGCTTGTGTGAAGGCTCACTGGCTGGTGCTCCTCCAGGAAAGTGACACCTGAGCAAGACAACAGGATCGGGAGCTCAGAGAGCAGAGGGACCAGGAGGGCCGAGGGGAGGCCACCCCTTTGGGGCAGGACACAGAGGAATTTCCTCTGCTCAGAAACCAGCTGCTTTTTCCCTGGAGGTAACTCAGGCCCATCCTCATGCCCGTGGCCTCCTCCTCCATGACAAGCCAGCCCCTCCTCCGGCCCCTGGTGCCTTAGCAGCTGTGTTGCCACTCGCCACTCAGTGGAAGTCACCCTGGTGTCCAGGTACCTCTCCCTGAAAACATTTTGTCGCCCCACAAGGGTTGGAGCTGCTTTTCTCTGTGTCCCTTATAACACCCGGGGCAGGGGCAGGAGGCTGGGGAGCACCCAGGGGACTGTGGCCAGGCCACCCTGTCTCCAGGTTTCCAGGGGACTCTGACTTCCCCAGTGCCTAGCACGTAGCTATCCCTGGAGACGCAGAGTGACAGGTTGAGAGTGTGAAGTGCTTACTTGAGTCTCCCCATCGGTGGCTCCCATCCGGGCTCCACGTTGCCAAGGAGACAGCACAGTCCTGGGAGTGATGGTGCTTTGTGCACCTTTAGCCTAAATGTCCGCTAGGGCCAGCAGCACCAGGTAGGTGGCCATAGACTGGATTCTTGGGTACAGGTGACCTTTCCCAGGCTAGTTTGTCTAGAACACAGGTGATCTCCTACCCCAGGAAGTTATCATGAACAAACTGTTCTTCTAATTCATGATGGTGACCTAATGAAGCCTCACACCCGCAGAGCCCCGACCAGCTCACAGGCTGCGTTGGTGGGTGCGTGAGATGCTGTCTGGGTCACCCCAGTAGGCAGCACGGTGGGGCGGTCCCCAGGCTGTGCCAATGAAAGGGGGCTTCGTGGGGTGATGGGCTCTGCGTGAAAATCAGAGCCCGTGATGGTGGGTGAGACTGAAAGGACTTGAGCAGAGAGCTTGGATTTGGGACTTAATCGTAACCTGCTGTGACAATCACACGAAGAATCCAAATGTCAGAGCCAGATTCATCAGCACAAAGACAGATGGGAGTTTTTCTTCCTCACTTAGCTCATCGTCTCGAAACACAGCCCCCTGGCTTTCACCTGCTTGGAGCAGCTCAGCCGGTGGCAGAGGAGGGTGTGTGGGCACGTGGGCGTGTGGGGAGATGGCTGAGGACTGGGCCTGGACAGGTGACAGGCCAGAGTGGGGACACCCATAACACGCCTCCGTCCATTCCAGATCTGGCAGGGGATCGACATCGAGACCAAGATGCACGTCCGCTTCCTCAACATGGAAACGATTGCCCTTTGCCACTGACCCACTGTCACCTCCTTGAAAAGTGGCCTTTGTCAGGGGGCAGCATCCATGTGGCCCAGAGTGGCCGAGGCCTTTTGCTGCAGCCCTGTAAATAATCAATGCTCATTAGTTCATCTCATGTCCTACCCAGTATGGTATGTGGGACTTTGCTGTTTTTATTTCTAATAATAAAGAAAAGTTTGTTAATGAATGTGGCTCCCGTCAGTTCCTCGCATCTATTAAAGTGGCTTGGTCATGAAAAGTGAGCAGAGGCCAGATCGTTTTCCAAGGCTGGCTTGCAAGAAGGATTGATTTCCAGTTTCCACTTGTTTATTTTGGGCATAGTGTTTGCGGCTTGCCCTGTATAAGCCCTCCTGCCTTTTCCGCCCGGAGGGGCTGGGTCTCGGGCGGTGGGGCACCCTCGAGGTCATGGCCAGTCCCCACACAGATGGCGCCCCTTCATGTTGGTGGGCTGGCTGGTGGGTCCCTGTGGGGGGACCTGTGGCTGCCTGTGGCCCCTGACAAGATGGGGCTGCACGCAACCACTCTGGTCCCTGGAGCAGGGAGGAGGCTGCCTCAGGTGTGCATCTCTGACCACTGTGTGTGACCTTCTGAATCAAGGATGGCTGTGGAGCAGGGACATGGAAACTGGTTATCTCAGGTGACGGTGGCTTTCCCTCCCCTGCAAAGGTCCTGACTGCTGGCTCTGAGAGTGTCCCCTCATGGTGCACAGCTCATTCTGTTTGTTCTCCTGGTGGGTGATTGGCACTCTGTTCATGAGTCTTCCAGAAGGTTCTCTGGATAACTGCCACTTGCTCATTTGTGTGCTTGAGTTTCTCTAACAATGACTGTGCTCTTACTTGCTCCCATCCTGGTCTTGGGTTTCACAGAAAGGTGGTGCTGTGTCCCCACTGCACCCCGTGGCCACCCTCTCCCCTCCCCAAGGCGGTGCCTGAGACTTCTGGAGCCTGGTCCTGTAGACAGGAGCAGATTTGTGTGTCTGTGTTTTTAGGGCCGTTTGTCTTAAGTGGTGAAAGCAGATGTCTGCCCACATTCTGCACATGAGAGAAGGGGACCCAGGACATCTCTGCTTTCCTGTCCCCCTCCCTCAGCGTGACCCTCCTGTTTTAGTTCAGGTTGTTCTTGCGTGCAACTTACCAGTACAGCTGCCCTCACACTACTTCAGGGCACAGTGGTTCACGCTTGACCACAGAACGAAGGGAACTGTGCCATGGTGTGGGGGTCTGGGCAGGGGAGCTTCTTCTGGGGCTTTGGATGGGCCCCCCGGTTGCCTGCCTGCAGGTAGTTGCCACAACTGGACAGCAGCCAGGCCCTGAGTCCCACGGCGCTGTGCTATACGAAGTGTGCCCCTCTCAGGTTCCTTCCATGGTCCTGCCCCAGACAAGGTGGCTGGGGTGATTGTGGGTGGAACATGGATGAACGTGTGTCCTGGTGAGGAGGTGTCAGAAAAAAACAGTTCTTCCTGCGTACCAGGGAGTCCACAGGTTGTGGCAGAGGCAGAGCCACAGCTGGGATTTAAGAGGTCAGAGATTGGGGGTGAGTTGAGGGCCACAGGAAAACTGCCCAGTGGCACTGGGAGTAGGGTGGGGATGGAGTTTGGAGAACTCTCGTTGTTTGGTTAATGGCTGAGTGGGGCACCTGGCAGCCAGGGCCAGGTCCTTAGTGTCCCGGGCCTGGGGAAGGCTGGGCAGTGGGTGAGCCACCATCACCTCCACTCCCTCGTGGGCAGCACAGCTTAGTTCCTCTGGAGACGGGAAGACCGCAGTCTGTCAGGCTTTTGCTTTGTGCCCTTATGGCACCGGCTGGCTGGCAGGGACAGACTCCTGCAGACTTCCATAAGCCTGGCAGCTTCCTGGGGAGGGTGAGCTCCCTCTGGCGCCCCTGCCACTCAGCATCTTGGCTTCCTGGATGCCAGCTGGAGAGGCTCCAGGTCACTAGGACAGCATGGTGGGGATGTGCCATCCCTGAGCGCCTGCACAGGAAGCACCGGTAGCACCACCTGGCCTCCCAGGCCTTCACTGTCCCCGTGTAGAGCTGCAGTCCTGCTGAGCAGCAGGGGGCGCTGGCAAGCCCACTGTGGGCCTGGGGTTCCTGGGACTTTCCCAATTCGATCTTCTCAACAAAGGCAGTTCATTGATGCAAAATGTTTTTGTAAATAATAGTCTTCCATCAGCCCAGGTGCCCTCAGTTTTAGCCGGGGAGATGTGGGAGTTTGTTTGTGTGCCTGCTGCGAGCCTAACTCATGTCTTTGAAGGTTCAGGCCACAGCTTATCTGCACAGCTAATTAAAATGAAATAGATTTGCTGCAAGCCCTGTGCATACTGCTCAGAAGAAAGCTTATCTGTTCACAATCATTGAGGGTGGCATCTCACCGGCAGGGGTGGGGCTCATGTCTACCAGTGCAGGGGCTGCAGAAGTCACAGAGTGCTCCTGCCTGGCTCTGCGCCCCTGGAACATTGTGGGTCACTACCAGCAGGTTCAAAGCTGTCTCCAGGGGCAGGCTAATTCCCAGCACCTCATGGGGCTGCTGGCTTTGATCTGCAAAGGCTGAGGGTTGCTACTTCAGGCACAGGTCTGGGGATGGCCCTACCATCTGGACAGTGTGGTCTGCTTGGCAGAAAAGACACAGGTGACTCAGGAATGGCTCCTGTTACCTGCCAGACTGTCGGCTATGCCTAGGAGGGGTTTGTGGCAGCACAGACCCTGACCAAGTGCAGCCAGAGCCTCAACCCTGCATGAGGACATGAGCCAAATGACAGTCCCTTGTCTGTGCTGTGTTAAGACAGGCAAGTAATGAATCAAACAAGTGGACTGGCTGGCACCTTTCCTTCCATGGAGACCACCAGACGGAAGGGACCAGGCGGAGCCCAGTACCCAGCCAGATATCTGAAGGATGCTGACGTTTGAGGGCTACAGGCTGGAGGTGGAGTCCTCAGCACGGGGGCGGGCGTTACTTTCTTCATGTTCTTCAGCCATTTGCTGGAAGGAATCACATCAAAGCTGTCTAGTTTTGACTGCATGTTACCAAGGGGAAAAGTTGGCTTTCAAATGTTAAAAGAACATGGTATTTTGAGGCTAACCTGTTAATTTTGTGGGCTTTTAAAAAGGCTGTGTAATGGAAATCTAACAGCAGCAGCTCCGGGAACCTGCAGCTTGTTAAACATGAATTATGGATAAGGGAACAGAGCAAGGTTACTGCAGCCTCCCATTTGGGCCTCTTAGGGAATGAGTTGTTGCTAGTCCTTAACAAAACACTTCTATCATCCTCTGGTCCAAGGGACAGTGCTCTGCTAATGGGAGAAGGGCCACCCACGGATCTCATCCTTGTTACTGAGCAGTTGAACCCACCATACCTGCCTGCTGTTAACGAGGCTGATGTTGAATTCTCCTGCACTGGAAATGGCACCGTGTGACCCAAGTAGGCTGATGGAAAGTTAAAAATACAAGTTGCCTTGGCGAGGGTTTTGCAAACACCTGCCTTTGCAAGCTGCCCTCCCACGGGTGACCTTCTGAAGGCCAAGAAAGCTGCGTAGGAGGAGCCAGGGTATCAGCCGGGTGTCTTTGTCTCTGCCAGACTGCACCAGTGCCGGCAGATTTGGTGTCCGATGAGCGTAGCCTGGAGGACTGAAGACTGGTGAGGGCTCCATGGCTGCCCAGACTTCTAATCTGCTCGCTGACCAAGTCAGCAAGGGACAAAGCCTGGGCTCTTACAGTGTTGGGACCCGAAGGCCATTCCCATCAGCAGCTTGTTGCTGTCACCATCTTAGAGGAGCAACAAGGCAGCATTTGCCCTCATGCTGGGCAAGGGAAGATTTGGCAGGACACTCAGCTGGGGAGGGGTGACAGTTTTTCCTCCCTTCCTAGGAGAAGAAAAGGTCCCCAGTGTAGAGCGAATGGCTGTCCAAGAAGCCTGTGAGCAACATCAGAGGCCAGGAGCAGGCCGGTGCCCACATGGTGCCTGCTGGAGCCCAGTGAGAGGGAATCTGCCATCGCACATTAGAGGCAGCCCCTGTCCAAGTCGCCGCAGGCCCCGCAGCAGCAGCCAGGTAACCATCTGGCCTGGCTGTGAGGGTGATGCCGCGGGCAGGTCTGTGTGGCTTGAGGCACTGCGGCCTGGGCTGGCCAGTGCCATTAGCTCAGGGTTGCTGCAGCTGCTGTTCAAAGCCACAGTGCTGGTCAGGAGGGGGCGGCCCTGCCTGAGCCGCTGTCATGGGCCTCCCCGATAGCAGCCAGTGATGGTTGCTGGAGAAGCCTGCACCTTCAGCAGGGGAAGCTGCTGCTCCACAGCTCTGAGCAATGCTGGCCTGCAGCACCATCATTTAATGAGTGGGGTGGGAAGTATTACCTCCCTAAATGTGGGGCCCTGCGTTCCCAAGGGGTAAAGGACTTCATCTTGAGAGTGTCAGCTTTCCCTTTTGGAAAGGACCAAAACTGCATTTGCTGGGTAAAACTCCACTGCTGGGCAAATTTGATTTCCTTTTGGTCAGCAGAAATCTGAGCGGTCAGTCAGGGTGAGATTTCTGCTTGGTGGGGAAGGTGATGCTGTCCCTGCAAAGACCGCCCAGACTAAGGCAATATGAGGCCCAGATGGACAAACCCAGTCCGGGGCAGGGATTAGTCTCTGTGCTCCCTTCCAAACAATGAAATAACCACGTTCCCCAGAGAATGCCTGGATGTACAGCTGCACATCCCATTGTGAGTCTCTTGGGTTCTGGGCTGGGAAGCCCTGTCTGGAAAGCTGGCACCGCGCTGTACCCAGGAATGGCACTGTGCACCCTGCAGAGTGGAGGCACACCAGGATGGCTCTCCTTGAAAGATGAGCACCTGTCACCATTATGGCTGAGCCTGGTCCTAATTCCGTGTGTTGATATGTACAGAGCTGGATAGGCTATTTCTTTGACCCCTCAACTGGCTTTAAACAATGCAAATGGGTTTAGCTGAGGTGCTGATGTGTAACCTTTAAAGCAATGTGACAGGTCAGTGAGGTCCCATCTGTGGCTCTCAACTAGTATGTGTGAGCTAGGCCAAGTGATGCCACACTGTTGGCTGCGACTGAGGCTCAAGAAAGAGCACATGAGGTCTCATGGCAGACATCAAAGCTGAAGCACCTTCCCTGAGACACAAGATACTCCCTCGAACTGTGTTATGCAGATTACTTTCTGCATACCTCTCTGCATACTGTAGAGGTGCTGTTATGCCTCCTGCCTAGCCCAGCTCACTGTACTCGCATCCTTCCCATCATCCTCACAGTCACTCCTCCCAGAGCCGCTCCCCTCCTCACCAGTAAAACCTGGTTAGTCATTGTTCTGACTGGACTTAGGCCCCCCACCATTATAGATACATGTTTGTCTCTTTATTCCCACTGTGGGTTGCACTGGAAGTGGTACAGTAAAATTTACCCATTAGAATTCCAGTAACTTTTCCTTGGGATTACAAATGTGGACTCCCGCAGACCACGATGAGGCCGGTGGAGGGGGCTCTCTATAGCAGAGGGTTAACACAACTCGAGCAATCAGTAGGTTCAAACCAGAAGGCAGCAGTTTATGGATGAGGGCTATGAGCCTCTGGCGCTGTCTCCTGCTCCCCCACAGCATGTTTGAGCCTTTTCTGTCTTCAGGTGGAAGCAGAAGGGAGACTGTGAGCAGCACAGGCAAAAGGAAACGCACATGAGAAACATCAAGGCTCAGACCTCACGCAGCAGCTCCCTCGGCCGGCGGAGAGGCGGCCCAGTACAGTGGACTCGGGCTGGGAGCTGCTTGTGTCCCTGGGCAAACGTGGGTTTATGCAGCAGTATTCATCTATCCCGCCAGGGTGGTCTGTTCCAGGAGGTTCTGGTTTATAGAACCGAGAACAGGGCTGGTATGTGGGACCAAGAAACTTGCTCACAGACCCAGTTTTCCTGAATGGAAGTCGCTGGGGCTAAGCTGTGCCTACAATGCTGCTGCACTGCACTCGCTTTTGGCAGTGAATGACAGTTGTTTAAAACTTTCTGCTAAATTTTCCAAGTTTAAATGTCTTGTAAGGCAAGTTGCCCAGGTGAGACTGGAACTTGCAATCCTCCTGCTGCAGCCTCCCAAGTGCTGAGATCACAGGTGTGCGCCACTACACCTGGTTCCCCTTCAATTCTCTTGAATGGCTGCAAAGATAGGGAGATCAGACCTGCAAGATGAACTGCACCATCAAACTGGAAGGGCTGCTTCTTGAAAAAAAGGACAAACTTCCTCCAATGGTCCCGCTGCATGAAGACCATGAGAGAAAAAGTCTGGGGCATGATAGAAACTTAAAGGCAGGTCAGCAGGGGTCAGCCGGCACATCACAATGACAGTGTGAACCACTCCACTGCAAACCGTGGGCAGTTGTGCTCATGAAGTAACCTGGTCAGCCACCACCATGGGTACATGTCTCTAGGGGGGCAGCAGTCTCTGAGTTGGGAAGTAACGCCCCTGGTCACATCTTGCTCTATCCGCCCATCTAACTGACAGACGTTTCAAGACGGGGTCTGTTAAGCAGTCTTAGAAATTTCCCCAAACCTTTACAGCTCAGAACCTCCAGGCCTTGGCTGGGCTGGGACTCAGTGGCAGGTTCAGGATGCACAAGGCTGCACACTCATCCTTGGAACCTTGCGCGCACACCTTGTTCTTGGCCTTGGAGCAATGGTGGGCGCTTCCCAACCACATCCACTTGAACACAGCAGAAAAGTCTGACTTCTCTCTTGGGTCAATGAGGTAGAATCTTCTGTTCTGTTCCTACCGCTCCTATGCCTTATCAAGAGTCACAGTTTGTCTTTTGGCTTTAACTTTTTCTATCTCAACAGCCACTCTTATCCTCAATTCATTTCTTCCTTCTGCTTTCTTTGGAATTGTGATCTCCTTTGCTGAGCTTTCTGTCGTGACAGCTTAGCCCGTTCATTTTCAGTCTATTTCCCACTACTGTCACAGCTTGCCTCAGTCCTGGCTTTGGATGTTCAGTGCTTACATCACCACCATGGTCTAGAGTCACTATCTTTCCTTTCTATAACCCTCTCTAAATCCAATTCAGAATGTTTGGAATTTCCAGGTGTTTTTTTAAATTTTCCTTCATGCTGATTTCTAATTACTCTGCACTGTGTAAGGAACTATGGACTGTTTGGCATCAATCTGTGTGCCTCTGAGACTTGGTGGCCTTCATACAGGAGCATGTTTGATACACGGTCTAGTGCACACATCTACTGGGTCAAGCTTGTTTATGACAGTAAGTAAATCCTCTAGGTGTTGAATTTTCTCACTGGGTTGATGTGATTCCCCCACTGAGTGTGGTTCTCCTAATCTTCACTTTGATACTTTGAGATCTGTTGCTGTTCAGGTCAACAGGAGTAGTTTGGTGGCTTCGCTTCTGCACACAGGGGAAGTTTCTTATTCCCTGGCTGTTTTTTTTTTTTTTTTTTTTTTTTTTTTTTGGTGGCACCAGGGATCAAACTCAAGCCATTGAGCCAAACTCCTGGCCCTAGTTTTTCAAAGCAGGGTCGCACTATGTAGCTCAGGCCAGCCTTGCGTTCACGCTGTAGCCCAAGTCGGACTTGAACTCACAATGCTCCTCCTACTTCAGCCTCCTGAATGCTGGGATTAAAGGCGTGCACCACCATGCCTGGCTCCCTGGCCGTTCTCGCATGCTGACCTGATCTGTCCTAGTGGCCAGAGGTCATGGCTCCTAAGGGCCTTCCTATCCCCACTCCTCCTACTATAGCATTGCCTTCTAGTCCCTATGGAGGATACCCCTTAGGCAATAAGTACTTAGAAAATATTTACTTTGCATCCCATGTTGTGGACATAGTGATACAAATACAGCATTCACCTTGTTTTACAATTACATGAAGAAAAAGCCCTATTCTCCCAGCTTTACACTTAGTGGTGATAGTCTGGGGTCTAAGACTGACCACCCTAGGGTGCAGCTCTGTGGCAGATGGCTTGCTTAGCATGCATGTGGCCCTGGGATTCATCCTTAAGGCCCACAAGAAAAAATACCACCTTTGAGTTACAACCCAAAGTCTTGGGCAGCACAACCCAAAGCCCCCGAAGAGACAGTAAGGAGATAGGAAAGTGGCCTGTAGGGTGGGAGCAGGGAAAGGGCCCAGTGGAGTCCCATGGGGCTACATGAGGGCTGGGGGGTGGAGTACTGGGCAGGGGTAGAGGTGTCACTCTTGAGAGAGAGGTTGAGCTGGAGGAGGTGCCAGGGGGATGGAGGTTGAGACATGACACTCAAAGTCATAGGAGAGAGAACAGAGGTGCCCAGGAGAGAGAAGGGAAACAGGACATAAGCTGCAACAAATTCCAGGTTTCCACGGGTGGCTGAGAGCAGTGTCGGCAGAGGAGAGTGAAGGTTGTTTAGAGTGTGCAGCCCCACGTGCACTCCCATCCTGCTGCTTTCTTTCCCCCGACATTTGCCACCCATTGTGAGCTCCCGTGTGGTTTCAAAATTTATCAAATTGGTTTTGCCCAATTTTTCTCCCAAATGAGGTGACGCTTAAATATTGCCATGGGGAAAAGCCAGCGCAAGGTCATAGTTGGAACTGGTTGTGGTGTTGCAGGAGGAACGGCAGATGGGCAGAGGGCTCTGGAAGGCCAGCTGGTCCACTGCAAACTCGTAGGCATGGATTAGCCCCCGGTGTCTAGAGAAAGACAGGAAAGAACAGGTCACGTCAGTGTTACTGTCCTCCCCCTGGCAGCTTCTTCTTCCGTCTTTGCAGGAGGCATCTGCTTGCAGCAGGGCTGCGATTCACCATAACAGACATGGCCTTTGGGCCCACAGTGTGATGCTCGGCATCCCGGGATGGGAGTTCAGCAGGCAAACAGCATGGTGTATGGTGTGTGTGGGGGTGCAGCAGCAGGGAGGCTCAGGAGCCAGTCAACAGTCTGATAAGAAAAGGCACCTGAGCCCACCTGCACGGGATCGCGTCTGACTGACAGCTGGGTCACCAGCAGACTGAACACAGGGAATCATGTTGGAGGACTGGGCTGGCAGGAGCAGACCTCTAAAGCCCTTCGAAGCTCGGGCTCAGGCAGGTGAGGCTCATCTGTCCTAACGGATAGGCTCCCTCCCTCCCACGGGCTGCAAGTGGCTGGGGGAGGACGGAGACAGCACTCAGTACATGCAACAGCTCCATGGCAGCTGCCAATGGGTTGGCAGTGTCTGCAGAAACAATGGCCATGCCAGGGGGTATGCACGGCCTGTAGGGGACAAGGTGACAGTGGGGTTTCCATGAGTGAAATTGAGCTTGATCTGTCTTTCTGAACAGGCACAAATCTGATGACCCCGACCCCACTGACCTTCTGTGGGTGGCGAAGCTGTCCAGGTCGCTGTTACGTACCACCCTCTCATAGGGCACGTTGGCTGTGATGAGGCGGTGGCTGTTGAAGGAGATGTGCCGCACGGGGTGTCTGCAGCAGCAGAGACAGAGAAAGCATTGTGTTAGCTGCTTACACGCACAGATGAGGGGCAGCGAGGGACCCTGGAACCCCCTGGCCATGCTCTGGGGACCTCTTCATAAGCAAATCTGCATGCTCCTCATGAGTTCCAGCTGCCTATCCAACAGCTTAACAGGAGACAAGCCAGCCAAGGGAGTGGGGAGCGGCTCCTTTCCAGTCTCCAGGGCCTCCGAGCCCCAGGCAGGGATTAGGGGTATCTTTAGTGGTGATCTGTAAGCTCCCCAGTCCTGAAGTGAGAGGGCTACAAGTGACACCTGTGAAAGCACATTCAGAGCATCTTGGAAGGTGGCAGCCTCAAGTCTGTTTAACAGAGGCTTTTATTCCTCTAGCAACTTCTGCAGCATCTGCAATGGTCACAGCACTGAGCTAGAAGACAGCAGATAACACAGTGTCTCCTACACACGAATGCCTATGCTCAGAGACCTGCCTAAGTGAGGTGCTTCCCATCAACAGCCAGCCTCCACAGCACAGGCGGAGCGCCCAGTGGCCACGAGGGGGACTGAGAGGGAACACCTAGGTGGAGGGGACGAGAGAAAGCATCTGGGCTGTTCCTGGGCCAGGGGCGGGGCTTCTCCTGAGAGTAATAGAGGTGGAGGAGTCACTGGAAACCCTGGCTGGGGACTGCAGGGCACAAGAGAACACAGGGGCAGGATCTGGCCTCTGGCTGGAGTGCTGCACCACCAGCAGTTGAAGGCCTGCGGAGAATGCTGAAGTCTGAGGCAGACAAGGAATGGGACGTGAAAGTGACCAGATGACAGCAGAACTAGAGCTCAGGAGAAGATCGGGGTGAGCAATGTGCTCGGCATGGAGTGCCCGCACAAGTCAGTGAATTCCAAGCAGGGGATTATGTAAAGGAGACAGCAGCCAGGTGTGGGTGACACGGTGCCCTTGGACAATCACAAAGGCTGGGGCAGGACCCATTCCACTGGCTTCCCCTGAGCGGCTATGATGGTAGCGCAGTATGGGAGCTGTGAGGAACCTTGGGCAGGAGCAGACACAGTCCCTAGGGCCTGGACGTGGTAGGAGCTGTCCTAGAGGCTGAGAGTCAGCTCTTTAAAACAAACACTAGGAAGTTAACAGAATTAAGATGTGTTATGTATGTGTACCAATCCCCACAATGAATGTAATCATTATGTACAGCAAACATCACACATATAAATATAAATATACATTCACATACATACCAGGTTTTCCTTAATGGCAAATGCTTCTGGGATTCCAGCATGGAAGTTTTGGTTGCCTTTTGGCACCACCTGGTGGCAATATAGTATATCACCAAGGAAATCACAAAAGGGTCTGTCTACCCATGTTCCCCGTAAGGAAGGGATGGACAGAGGGCTGGGAGTGTGGACGTCCACACTACCCACTGAGGAAGAAACTCTCCATGTCACTTTGATGCCTCCTTGGACACTGTTGGTCCAATGACTTGACAAACAAAGGCTATGCTGCTCCTCAGAGGCCATGCTTTCATGAGCTCCAGTCCAGGCTGCCTGTGCTTTAAAGGTAAAGTGCAGGCTTGCACAGAGTTTCTCAACCAGCTAAGTACCGTTAGCATAAATATACTTACACCCTGTAAATAATATCTATTTATCTCTTGGATATCCTCATTAAAGGTTAAGATGATAAATTCCTCAGGTGAAGCCTGACCACCCTCGTGTGCTTCTCAACAGTGTGAAGAAAGCCCAGGCAGGGGGCAGATCACAGTCTGTGCATGGGGACCCTGCTGTAGCAGTGAGGGTTTGGGGCAGAGAGTGACACCACGGTCTAGCTGAGACGGCTGCCCAGTTTTTAGTTACCGCCTCTAAGATAGAGGAATTCTAAAATAACCAGAACAGCACTTGTGAGGAATGGGTTCCCTTCTCAGAGAAAGCTGGTTCCCACTAATAATGGCTGGCAAGAACTGCAGCGATACTAATGACTTAAGAGAGAGGAATTGCATCTCCATCGACCAGCACGGTTTCCAAGCCTTGGTTTCTCACCAGAAAACTGGAGATGGCAGCAGCAAGAGGAGCCTGCTCACAGGGCTGGAGGAAGGTACATTCGGGAAAGCACTGGTACAGTGCCTAGCCCAGGCGGACCCAACTATCAACTCCTGTTATTGCTACTCCTAAAAGCACCTGAGGAGCTACCTCACCTGGAGTGGACCTCCCACAGCTTCTGGTTCATCCGATAATCCCACACAGACACCAGCCCTTCCTCGCCTCCACTGACGATTTTCCAGTCATCCATCTGAACAGCAGAGACGCCAAGCTGGTGGGCGGAGAGTGACAAGGCGATTTTATCAGTGCGGAGGTCATGGATCCTCACTCTGCAAGGCCCAGGAAAAAGAGAAGGCAAGAGGGATCAGTGCTAAAGCCTGACATTACAAATTCCCCCTCAGTTGTGCAGGTCTATGCATGTTTCCAGATGAAACTACTTTGGTTGCAAATATCTGTAAAACTGAAGTAAAACTATAATCTCTCGATTAGTATACTGTCATAGTGTAGAGTACTCACAACCACTTAATCACGATCTAAAAGTTCACAGAATAAGACTGACCCAAGATACAGACATTAGCCACACTGCAACCACCTGGTCTGCTCAAGTGGAGAGACACCTGCACTGGGATGCCACATGGAACTGGCCTGAGAAGCCTGCCCTATGCTAAGTTTACCAGTGAGGTGACTGTGCTGGTGACATAATATTCTGTTAAGTGCGAAAGTGACTGGGCTCCACCTGTCTGCAACCCCAGCCCTCTCCTGGCTAGGCAGTACTGTGCAGGTAACTTGACTCTTTCAGTCTATTGCCATCCTGTTGGTACTCAGAAAGGGGACACTTTTATGCCTGACCAAATCCAGCAGAACCATGACAAGTGCAGATGCAGTCACTTCGCTGGAGACTTGAAATAATTATTTACCCAGCAATCTGAATTTCTTTAAGAATCGCTTTAAAAACCACCTTTTGTATGAATTTTCACAAGAGGATAAATTAAATGAGTCAGAAATCTCTTATCTACTAGAAAGACCACCATGGTTAGTTCCTGAAATGAGCCACAACAGTTAACACTGGATGTGGCAAAATATAAGCTAATTAATGATATGAACATGGATTTAACAGACCCTATAATAAGAGAAAAAGACAACTGCTGCCCTGAAAAGACCCACCATCATATGTTAAATGTGACTACAAATGTGTGCTTGACACAAACCTATGATGAGACATTATTTTCAGTGTTCTGGAGAGAAATTATTTTGAACCAAAAATCCTGTGCCTAGCTTACCTACCACATTTAAAAGCAAAATGAAGACTTAAAAAAAAAAGCGAAAAAAACTCAAAGTGATTTACCTATAGATAATCTTTGAAAGTGACACAGCAAAACATCAGAAGGGATGAGGGGAGCCAACACACCAGCTGTTTTCTGATGTGTAAAGCAAACCCTAAGACTTAGCGCAGAAGATAGCAACTCTTGAGTAGGATAAGGGTGTCTGCTGGCTCAACAGGTATGACACAACCACCTAGCAACACCAGTTCCAAGGAGATCACAGAGTACACAGGAGAGCACATGTGCAAGTCACGAAGCAAGCAGGTCACAGCTTTGTACAGAGGGCCCTCAAGTTATGACCAGCCTCACATACCAACAAGCTGGGTTACAGCTGGCATTTTAGGTTTAACTTATAACCAAAGCTTGAGTTAAGACCCAAATGCCAGCCACTTGTGAGGTTGTAAAGAAAGACTCGCAATGCCAGAAAAGCATAAGTAAGTGTCAGTCTGAGCCCAGATGTGCGTGTTTGTGGACGTGATTTTGGTCAATGTTTAATCACTATGATTACGGCTATCAAAATGGCCCCCTCCAAAAGCTTTCTAGGAAAGAAGCTAAGGAAGGAGATGTAAAGAAAGCAATTGCAATTGAAAAGAAGGAAATTGTGGAGAAACATAAGTGGTGTTCATGTGACCCATCTCACTTATTGTATAGCTTGTCGAAATCCACCATCTCAATAATCTTACAAAGAAAAGACTTGTATAAAGAAGCTAGTGTTGCTAAAGATGTTACTCAAATTAGTAAGTCACAATCAACAGTGTCAGACGAGGTACAAAGGCTTATATCAGTGTGCATAAATGAAAGGCAGATGGCAGGTTATCGCCTGAGTCTCTAATTTGTGAAAAAGCTAGGGCTATAAATGCACATCTCTTGTAAAGGATAATCCATCAACAAGTACTAATGGTGAAGCATTTTGTGCCAGTAACCGGTGGTTTCACAGTTTTAAAGCAAGACCTGGGGTTCACAGCGTAACTAGGCATGATGGAGCAGCCAGTGCTTACAAAAGGGCTGCTGAAAATTACATATACCACTTCGAAACGATGACAGAGAAACAGCTTTTGCTCTCATCAAGTTTTCAACTGTGATGAATGATGAAATTAGCCTTTTCTGGAAGAAAATGCCCAGCATATACATTACCTAGGAAGAGAAGAAAATGTCAGGCCACAAGCCTATGAGGGATAGGCTAAAGTTTATTGCTATGTGCCAATGAGAACAGTGACCTCACGATAAAGCCTCTGTTGGTTCATCACTCTGAGACCCCTAGAGTGTTCAGAAAACAAAGTCATGAAGAATAGGTGAGGAGGCATGTAGAGATCCAACACAAAAGCCTGGGTAACAAGAATACTTTTCTTGAGTGGATCAGGGAGGTTTTCTGTCCTACTGTTAAGAAATATGCAGAGGGCAAAGGTATACCATTCAAGGCTCTCCTCATGATGGACAATGCTCCCGCTCATTCACAATATTTGAAATAAGAATTGGCTGAAGAATTCCCATGGCTCTCAGTCAAGTTCCTCTCACCTAATACAACTCCTCTACTGCAGCCTAGGAACCAGCAAGTTACGGCTAATTTTAAGAAGCTATACAAGGGACTGTTCCTGAAGTGCTTCCAGGTGGTCTCAGATACAGATTTAACCCTTAAAAACAGTTCTGAAAAGAACATTACAAGCCGGGCGTGGTGGCGCACGCCTTTAATCCCAGCACTCGGGAGGCTGAGGTAGGAGGAGCGTTGTGAGGCCGGCTTGGGCTACAACGCGAGTGCAAGGCTGGCCTGAACTACATAGGGCAACCCTGCCTCAAAAAAAACTAGGGCTGGGAGTTTGGCTCAATGGCTTAAGCGCCCATCTAGCAGGCATGAGTTATGAGTTCAATCCCTGGTGCCGCAAAAAATAAAAAAAAAAAGAAAAAAAAAAGAAAAAAGAAAAGAAAAGAACATTACAACATCCTTTCCTGTGTAGGGTTGAGAAATCCTGGGCCAATGTCTCTTTAAGGACACTGAGATCTGCCTGGAAGAAAGTATGGTCTAAAATTATACAGAAGAGAGACTCTGAAGGCTGTGTAGAAGTGTATGCGTCTTCAGTGGACCCTGTGGTTGATGATACTGTCAACAGAGTGGAGTCCATAGGCTTGCAGGTAGACAGTAGTGATGTTGAGGAGCTGGTGGAGGAGCACGCAGAGGAACTGTCTACAGAGGCACTTCAGCAACTTCTGGCTGAGCAACAAGGAATGGCAGCTGAGGAGTTCTCTGAAGAGGAGCGGGGAGTATCAACAATCAGTGCAGCAAAGTTCTTCTGAAATAAAGGAAATCTTGAAAAATTGGACAGAGCTACAAACATTTGTAGAGAAGACCCACCCAGACAGACAGAAAGTCAATCATTGCATTCACTTGCTTAATGACAATGTCCTATCCTACTACAGAACAGTGTTAAAGAAAAGACAGAAACAGACAACCTTAGGTCAATTTTTAGTTCTGAAAAGGTTGAGACCTAGTGAGCGAGAAGCAGGTGCTAGTGAGCTACAGATTCTCACAAGCAGAGTAAGGACACCAGAAAGCCAGATTCCTGACGTTCTTATGGAAGTGGATGCTCCTTCAAAACAATAACCACCTTCCATTTCATCCTCCTTTCCTGCAAGCCAAAGATGTCAACTTCAGTGTTCAGTACAGTAAGAAATTGTTGTTTCTGGTAAACTAGGCACATTTTACAACTTTTTAGTGAATACAGTACGAAAATTATTGGTGTTTCTGGTAAATTACACACATTATACAACCGTTTTTTTTTTTATTATGAAAAGGCTAACTAAGGGGTGCTTCAGGAGGTTTGGAATGCATTATGAGTATTTCCATGATTTCTTACAGGAAAAATAGTCTTGACTTACAACCAGCTTGAGTTACAACCAACCCTCACAAACAAGTTGAGTTTGTAAGTCAAGAGTCCACTGTACTAGAAAATGGAAACATTACTAAATGTTTGGTAAAATATGTCTGGAGGAATGGACCTAATTTCTTTTCTGAAGATAAGAGTATTGTTACTGTTTCTTTATCTACTTGGGTTTTCCACTTATTGACTTCTCTTTAAATTGACTTTTCTTAAATCTCCAAATGTGAAAACTTGGAAGAACAAATAACTTTCCAAGAAAATAAGAATGAAACTACCCGTAGGATATACAGAAAATTCAAACAGGGGAAGCAATCAAGGAGCAACAACCCTCTGAAAAAGGGGAATAAGCAACATCAGCCAAACTTATAAGGAACATGGGCTTGGTGGGCTACGTGAGCTTCCCTGGAGCTCAGGGAAAGGAGGAAGCTTCCAAATTCTGCTGTTACCCATATCCCAACAGCAAGAGCACAATCAAGCTACACAGGTGAATAAAATACCAGTAGAGAGGCTCCACATCACTGTACTGCTGCCAATGCACTTCATTCTGGTACCTACGAATCCAGGTCCCACTGAACTGCAACACATTAGACAAACCCCGTGGCCACTTCCACTGAGGCCAAGAACAAGTTTGATGGGCTAGAACACCCATTCCTAATTAAAGTCTTTGAAAAGTGGCTCACCACTATTATTGCACACTGTTTTAAAAAAAATTAGCTACAATCAGACAAAAGAAAACATGAAAGGTATAAAATTGGAAAGAAGTGAGCAAATGTATCAATAGTTAGAGATGACAATCCAAGAGAATTCTATAATTCAGAATCAAATTAATATGCCAAAACCAAAGCCATACTATGTATAAACAACCACTAATTTTAAAAATGTAATCAAAGAAAAGATCCCACTTCTATAATAGCAATTAAAGCCAAACTACCCTATAATAATTTTCTCAAGTTGGAGCTCTACTACATATATTACAACAAAATAAATTATAGAGGACTCAAAGAATTAAGCATAATTAAACTGTAAAAATATTCAGAATAGGGAAGGTCTTTCTAAACATCAGAAAACCCAGAAGCCAAAAAAAAAAAAAGATTTATAACTGTCTATATGCATTTAACTTTTTCCCATATGGGAAAAATCATAAAGCAAATGTTAAAGTGGGGGAAATGTCTACAACAGAGAGCTACTTTCTCATAATAAAGTCCTTCAAATTAATCATAAAGACTGATAACTTACTATTAAAATGAGAGAAAGGAAAAAATTCACAGAAAAAAAAGACTGATGACTCTTAAATATAAGTTAGATGTTCAAATTTACCAGTAATTAAGAGAAATTATACAAAATCCACAATGCACTATCATTTGTCAACTCTCCACTCAGCAGAGATAAACTTTTGTAATACACTCAGGAGGCACTGCATGGTGGTAAGGCCTGGTTAGATATAATGAAATATGACTGATGCAGGCGCAAGTCTTTCTTCTGTGAGTGATCTGGGAATATCCAGCAAAAATAATCCATGCACTTCACTTTTAATCTAGTTGTCCACTTCTAGGAATTTACCTAGCATGCACAGAACTGCTTTTAGCAGCAAACCATGGTATCTGTTTCAGACAACTTGCAGATTCATCCACTGCAAATCACTTAATGCTGGGTAAAATACAGTATTAGTTCTTTTAAATGCACAGCTGAGTTCACAAAGGGTGCAGTTCCCCAGGGCCCCACTGTACCTCAGAGGCAGAACTTTCACTACTGGGGGTGGGGGTGGGAACAGGCAGCGGGGGTGGAACGAGGCTGCTGGCAGGGCCCACCTCCAGACCAGCGGGCTTGGTGTGCCCAGAATGCAGGGGCAATAGCCCAAGCACAGGGAGGTAGAGCAACAGGATCTGAGACTTCTGTTTTTAAAAAAAGTCCTACAAAATTTCTATGACTAGAGATGGGCTACAAGTGGGTTAGAAAATTTGTGACTCAGAAGACAAATTTAAAGAAATTACCAAGAAGAGATATAAAAGGATAAAGAGATTAAAAATGTGAATGAGGAGTTAAGAGACAATGTAAAGGACAGAAGGGGATGGATCAGTATATGTCCAAAAGAAGTTTCAGAAGGAGAAAGAATGTTTGGCAAAGCAGCAGCACTTAATTACTGGCTGACCTTTTCTTAGGATTAACGCACATCATACATACTCAGACTGATAAGCACTAATTAGAATAAATAAAAAGAAATACATACCTAAGAGTATAATTTAAAAAATGGGAAAAGATAGAGAGGTCTTAAAAGCAACCTGAGGGAAAAAGACATTACCTATTAAAGAATGATAATTAGATGGGTAGCAAAAAATTAGAAACAACTTTAAAGTTATCATGCATTTGAATGACTGGATGGGGATGGCATAATTAAGCAGCGGATCCACCATGTGCTGGCGAAAGGGAAAGAGGCAGCCTACACCAGCCGACGGGCGCACTTCCAGTGTGCTCTGCCTGGCATGCGAGCAGGTGTTGGGGGACATGGTAGACCGTGTGCAGACAACGCCTGGGCAACACGTCATGCAGCCCCGGAGGCGGAGCCTGACCTCTGTGTCACCTGGTGCTTCTGAATCCAGTTGTGAAAGTGTGTGCTCCCTGTCTAAGTAACAGAGAACAGTTTGGAAGATCAAGTTCTAGAAGAACATACTTGAAATGTTAGCAGTAGCTGCCCTAGAGAAGAGGTGTGGCAATGGGACAATGAGCACCACAAGGAGGCTTTTCTCTTTCATCTGAGACACTGTCATGCTGTTTAAACAGTGCAATTCATCCTTCAAGGGCTCCAGTCATGCAAGGGTGACCTCTGCTATTCTTGAAGTTGTATATATACTCTTTATTACATACATCCCCATATGTATGCTGTTTCTCAATGTTTAAAACAATGTATTTATTTATTTCTCAGGTAATGTGAAATGAAGCAAGAAGTAAAAGCAAATACAGTCTTAGAATACTGCGCAGAGATTCGTTAACCCTTGGCTAGCCACGGCACTGTTGAGGGGATGCAGACAGAGGCCTACTGCTAGGGCCGCCGTTCAGTCGCCTTCTGCAGGGAGCGATCTGGGACTGGAAAGACAAGGAGTGAGCATAAGACAGGCTCTGAGACCAAGCGTCTCCCTCTCTGTGAGCACGGGGTAACACCTACCTTTAGGCCTTTGTCAGTAAACAGATTTGAGCTGTTCGGGCAGAGAAGAGAGAAGCAGTACAGATGCAGTATGAGCAGCACTGCCTCTAGACTGCAATGGGGACTCGGTAAGGACTGAGTGGGAGGCAGGCAGAAAATTTTAGGCTGAGTAATTTTCAGTGCATGTTTGGTTAATAAGGGTCTATTCTGCTGTGGTGATTTCCATAAAGAGCTCCTCTGTTGAATATTTATACTCCATAATTTACAGTTTGGCTGTTAAGGAGACAAAGGCAAACAAAATTTGGTCCAGAAGTTCAAAGTTTGCCATCTGTTTTCCTATTGTATTTAGATACCAGCATGGATGGCTCCAAACAAAATAAACAAATACACCAAAAGATACACCAGTAGTATATTTGATATCACTAAGGAAAACAAAAATGGGCCAAAACAGACTTGAACTTCTCCCCATAGGAAAAAAGGAGAAGTATTTTTCTGACATCTCCTTAGAGAGGCAGCACTCTGGCTGCTGTTGACGGGCAGAAATAGCAAACAGCACAGTGTGCTAAGTCCACCCGAGTCATCAAATTCACATTAAGAAGCAGGTATCGGCCTCAAATATCTGACAGCGTGCAGTACCGACTTGAAATGCAATGTACCTTGGCAAAGCCTGTAACCTCAGTGCTCAAATTGAATCCTCGGCGCCGGGAAACAGGTAGCACGGCAAATGGGCAGAAAGATATGCCAGGACAGCTGGTTCCAGGGACAGAAAGAAGCCAATGGTAGATATTGTGAATCTCCATCTAGTGAGTATTTCATCAACTTTGCCCACTGAAAAGAAAAATAATTGGTCCGAAAGCTGTAATTGTATTATGTTTAATATTCATGGTTGGGCTTGGAGGACTGTTCCAACACTCCCTTCTCTGCAGCCCCTCTCTAATGAAAATCACACCATAGGAGCCGGCTCTAGCCCGCCAATTAAAACAAAAGACACCAGAACCTTCCAAAGACTCCAGCAGAGGAGCATCCATCTGATGGGCAGGAAAACGTGCTGGAACTGAGAGGGAGGCACGCTCTGGTTGGTCCTGTGTTAAGAGCTTTGAATAACTTATTATAACACTTGCAGATGGAGCAAATGTAACATTTACACCCCGCTCCCGCACTCTCTAACAGCAGGCAGCGTACCACAAGCACACCACAACTTTCTATTTGTCAGGCAGGAAGGAAGCTCAGAGACTCTTTAATTAGGGGTCACAACTCAAGACCTGTTTCCTATTGGCTTGGATTAAACAGTCCCATATAACAACAAGGCAAACTCTATTTGGTGGCAAACTGAAGCCTATTTCAGACTCTGGCTTGGCAGTTTCATTAAGAAGGATCTGACCTTTGGCTATATTTCTATCCAGAAAATAAAGGGAACAAGCAATAAAGCATTCAAATGCAGGTTTTTTTAAACGACCAAATTAATCAAGAATGCTGATATTTAAAAAGAGAGAAAGAAAAAAAGAAAGAGAAAGAAAGAAAGAAAGATGTGATTCTGTTTGATTTCAATGAACCTAAGCTATTAAAGAGGATTTTAAATACAACCTTGCCTGCCAAAATCAATAGCTTTATCTATGTAGCACTGATGCTGGCCCTTAATGAATGATTCATTTTAAACAGCAACTAGAAAAACATGCATTTCAGGTAGACCTGCTTAGTCTCCTCCAACTAAGCTAAGCTGAGGATACTCTGTGTTTTAAAGTTGTTTCTTTGAGGGGTAGAGTTCTCTGTCCACAGAACATAAAATCAACATGGTCAAGAGTAACCAGTCCTGCGGAATGGTCTCTGAACCCTTCTGGACCTCAGTTTCCTCTACTGGGTCAGTACTAGATGGTCTTAAGAATCTTGTTAAGCCCCCAATACTGTGATCCACAACAAGGCTGTCTGTGTTACTGCCTGTGAACCATGGTGGTCACAGATCTACTGATATAACAATAAGACACCTGATCCTAAGTTGAAAATAGCAAAACTTTTAATTTTAATATTTAAAGTGTTTATCATGTGACTATTTCACATATTCACATCGCACACAAAGACGCCAACACAAGTTTTTTATTTTCATGCACAAAGACACTGTGCTTGACATCTGGAAGCTTACTATATAATACCTAGCATATCTTAATCAAAAAGCTGCAGGTAATCAAGACAGTGTGGTACTGGCAAAACATGGACAAACAAATCAATGGAACTGAAATGAGTTTAGAGTAAACCCTCAAATTTATGGTCATTTGATTTTTAAAAATGGTGCTAAGACAATTCTGTGGGGGAAACAATAGTCTCCAACAGATGGTGCTAAGACAACTGGATGTGAACATGTGAAAGAAGCTGGACCTCTAGCTTACACAACATACACCCTCCTGGCTGGATCATACACTTCAGTGTGAGAACTGAAACTATAATACTCTTTGAAGAAAACATAGGAATAAATCTTGTGACCCTGGGTTTGGAAATGGTTTCTTACATATGATACCAACAGCACACACAAATGACAAAAGAAAAAAAAACAGATAAACCAAACTTCATCAATATTAAACACTTTTGTGCTTCAAAGGACACTACAGAGAATGTGAAAAGACAACCCACTGAGTGGGAGAAAATATCTTCAAATTATGTCTGCTAAGGGATACACACACACAAAATGGTAAAAAGAAAACCCAATTAAAAATAGGATTTGGATAGACATCTCTCAAACAAGATACACAAATGGGCAATAAGTACATGAAAGGGTATCTAACACCATTAGCATCAGGGAAATGCAAATCAAAGCCACAAGGAGATACCACTCCACTTTCATTAGGATGACCATCTCAGGGACAATAAGAACAAGTGTTGGTGAGGGTATGGAGAAAGTGGATCCCTCATACAGTGCTGGTGGACATGGAAAATGGCATGACCACTTTAGAAAAGAGCCTGGCAACTTTTCAGATGGTTGTAACATAGAATTACCACACAGGCCAGCAATTCCACTCCCAAGTATATAAATCCAAAAAAACTGAAAACACATGTACACACAAAGACATATACACAGATTATGATAATAGCAGCATTATACATGAGAGTCGGAAGGTGGAAACAACCCAAATTCCATTAACTAATGAATGGATGAATGAAATGAACATGGTCTATCCATACAACAAGGTATTATTTGACCATGAAAAGGAATGATGTACTGATTCATGCTACTGTGGGGTTTATCTCGAGCACATTATGCTAAGTGGAAGAAGCCAGTCCCAAGGGGTCATAACTGATTCTATTTGTACGAAATGTCTACAATAGGTAAATCGATACAGATAGAAAATCTGTTGCATAGAGCTGAACAGATTAGAGGAAATGGGCAATGACTGTTAATGGGTACAGAATTTCTATTTGGAGTGATGAACCCATTCTAAAATTGACTGTGAATCTACTGTATATAAATTATATCCCAATAAGAATATAATAAAATGAAAGAGTAAAGCAAAAAAAAAATACAAATAAGACTATGGTAATGGGTGTGTAAACTTATCCCATGAAAGACACTAAATTGTGCAATTTAAACTGCTGAATTATATGGTATACGAATTCTATCTCAATAAAGCTGCTAAAAATAGAACCAGAATAGCGAGAGGGTTGCAGGATTTACTCGTTCAGTGAATGACACATTAGGATTACCTTTAGCCAGCTAGCTAAAGCAGCAGCCCTTGGCACCAACTCTTACCCTGATTCTCCCCAGTAAATGGCTCTGTCCTAGACCCTTAAGCCCCATGGGTGAGGTTGAGCAGACCACAGGTGGGAAGGCCCAGAGCAGCAGAACAGGAAGGAACCTCATTCAGCATAGTGTTCGACTGCCAACTACAGTTAGTTAAATTGTGGACAAGAAAGTTATGAATTCTGGTCAAGACAGAGTAAGCCCAATGCTGCCTCTCTCCTGCTGACCATCCCCAGAACCTATGAATGAAGCAGAAAGACCAGACTACTGGGGACAACAGTGAGCAGACCCAGTGGCAGGCATGGCAGGGCGTCCCACCTGGGAAGCACAGTGCAGGGAAGGATTTCCCTCTCTCCCATGCTCTTTCACAGCCTCACCCAGTAGGAGGGGCTCCCCTACACCTCAGGGTGGTGCTGGATGTGGTGTGGAAGGGAAACCTTACCTTTTCTGACCAGAGGAACCAGTGAAAGGGGCCCCCATAGTCCCCAGAGTGGGTGTGGGAGTTTGTGGGGATTTCTCCTGTCTTCTTTTGTGGCTGGACCTCAAGCACGGTTCTCAGTCAGAGAGCTGTGGTGATGCTGATGTGGGTAGGTAAACTCTGATAGAAACCCCATCTTTTGACCACAGGACCAGGGGAAGGGACCCCCAAGTGCTGGAACGTGTAAGGACTAAGAAAGAAGGAGGAAAAAGGGGACCCTATAGCACTGTGTGAGCATGCTTGAGTCCCAGGCTCATCCCCGAGTGTGCAGGACAGAGCCAAAGTGGCTTAGCAAAGGCTTTGAGAACTGAGACTAAAACCACTGCCGACCTACAGACCAAGCCCTAATGTGCAGGCCATGTCAAAACAGCACAGCACAGGCTCTGGAAATTGGGCTGATGCTAGAGGGACCACCCACAGAAAGCAGGGTGGTATGTACAGTGTGAATCTAACCAGAGTGATTGCCTGCTTAAAAAAAAAAACCCTTTTCTTGAGAATTTATAATGGAAATTAAAGTACACAACATAGCATACTCACAATGTCCAGGATACAATCCAAAGTGACTTGACATACCTCAAATAAAATGAAATGCGGAAATGTGACTCAGGGTCAAGGGGAGAACAAGATGTCAACCCTAATGATCTGGGGAATCACTGACTGTTACCTATCTTCCATGAGATGAAGGTAGAATGAGGAAGACGGTTTCTTCTCAGCAGACAAATAAGAACTTAATAGAAAATTTGAACCAAAAAACACAAAATCTAAAACAAACCACTGGATGGGCTCAACAACACAGTGAAAATGACTTGGGAAACAGTGAACCTCGAGCTGGATCAGTAGAAATTATGCAGTCTTAAAAACACAGAGGACGGTTCCAAAAGACAAATGAACAGAGTACCAGTGATCCGCTGGAAAAGTTCAGAAGGTCTAACACTTGTCACTGAAGTCCCAGAAGGAGAGGACGATGAGCCCATTGTGGGAAAACTACAGGAAGAAATAATGACTGGAAAATTTCTCAGATCTGGTGGAAGACATATAAATTTAGATTCCAAACCTCAATTTAGAATTTAAAGAAAAAAAATTCCTGCAGACTTTTTCTTGTTAACTCAAACTTCTTATAAATGCCCTAATTCCTAAGCTATTAATTAACTAATTAATTCATCTTACCTTCAGTTAAGACTTATTTTCATTTAATACCATAGACTGTAAAAGGATCATTATTGTATGCAACGTTTAAAAATGCTACCAATTAATTTTATGATGCCATTGTAAATGACATGTTCATTACATATGCGAAAAATATTTTTAAAAAGTAAAATAAAAAAGTTTATCTGGGAATAAGGACAAAACATATGATGTCAGACGGCACTGAGCCAGACACAGACACCATGGTGAACAAGGTGGACATCCATCTTGATACCTAGTACTTCACTAACATCCCTCCTTGCCCTCCCTCCCTTTATAATGTAGCAAGAAAGACCAAACATGCACTTAGAAACTCATGGATCTAAACTGATAACACTCTGGGTAAAGCCTGTCAACCATGTACCACAACAAGGGAAGAACACAATCTAACAATCACTCAAGTCTCTATCATAATTGTCTTCCTGTTCTCTGGCAGACTCTATTTATCTTCTGTTTTTTCTTTTGTGTTGGTGTTGTTTTTTATAATAGGCTAAGCATTTTTCAATTTTTAACTGAAATCTATTTTCTCCCCAAAATAAAACTTTTAGTATTCTACCCATGTTTGCAAACTACTAAAACTGCTTTCCTTACTTTAATAAAACATAATTTATTTTTGTCTTAACCTGAGACAGTTTTATGTATCTTTAAAGTTTATTTCAGGGCTCGGGATGTAGCTCAGTGGTAAAGTGCTTGCACTAGCATGCACAAAGCCGAGTTCAATCCCCAGTACCAAAAAAAAAAAAAAAAGAAAGAAAAAAGCAGTCCAGTTCATTTCATTCTCAAGCTATTTATAAAGTACTAAGAGAATATAGTAGAAATTACGGGTTTTTTTTTTAAAGAAAAATAAAAAGGTTCCAGAGTTCTTAAAATTTCATCCGTCATTAAGTGACAGCCAAGGATATAGTTCTCACAGCATTTGACCTCTTACTGCTTCTAAAATAAAACAAGCTTACAGGCCTGGCAGTGCATCTCTAATGAGATCTTACTCATAGTGCAAAACCTTTGGGGGAAGGCTTTCCTCTACCACATTTAAAAGTCTATAGATTTCTTTTTCCAGATGTACAATTTTTATTTAAAATAGAACATTTTTAACCCCAATATTTCAAGTGCATATGGCAGACCCTACTTGACTTGTGAAGTTTTTCTTACACTTGAAGCTAGTCCCCTGTGCCAGCAGTAGTCAATGCTAGGACTAGTCTTAATTAAACAACACTTTGGACATCCCAACCCCAACTCTTAAGTCACCAGTCTGTTATTTTCATCCACAGAGACAGAGGTCTTTTAAAAAACATAATACTGGCCTACTAATAAGGTGGACTCAGCATGGTTAAATATGGTCTTCAGACAGATGGGAGACACCTTTCACTGTGGGCCCATTGCTCTTCTTCTGGCAGCAGGAGCATGAGGAGGCAGCCTGCTCCAGAGCAGAAGGACACCTGTAGGTCTTCTAGCTGACAGCTTGCTATTCAGCTGACTGTGGTAATGACATCCTAGTGGTAACTTTTCCTAGAGCTAACTGAGCTAAGGTATGCAGAAAGCAGAGGTCTCTTCCCTGGAACATGGTTTTGGTTTCCTGTGAGCAAGCCTCTCTATGGCTCACCACCTAAGTGCTCACCCTGCAAACAAACTACACAATCTACAGTCCCAAACCTCTCCATGAGGCTGTCCCCAAGAGCTCTCTTCTTAAAAACAAGTAGCTGCTAGACCCACAGATGGAGATCCTAGCAGATTAGCACGGAGCACACTGATCTGTTTCATTTGCTGAGCCAGATGTAGGAGCCATGTACCAACCCTAGAAAAATGGCCCATACACAAGCTGAGTTCAGAGTTCAATTCTTAAGCAACAGAATATCAGCCATGTGAGGCAGCCTTCAGAAAAAAATGATCAAGTACTTTCCCCCTCCCCAAAAAAACCTATACTCACATTATCTTTTTGCTCTAAGTGGGAGGTGAAAAGACAGGTGAAGGTCAGGAGTTGAAAATATTATTTGAAAAAATAATTTTTACAAACTGCTGGGACAGAGGTCTGGGATTTGGCAGAGAGGAGTGCCTGCCTCATGAGCTGATACCCACCACTGAGCAGCTCACCACCTGCAGCCCAGGGCTAGGCCCAGGGGAGCAGTGCCAGCAGACCCTGGCCTTCAGCCATGCTACTCTCTTTGGGGCACTGGATCAGATACTGCAGATAACCAGCCAAAAATAAATAAATAAATGGCAGAAGGAAAGAAAAAAGAAAAGAAAAGAAAAGAAAAGAAAAGGCAAAGGGGTGGGGGTCAGGAGGAGGAAAAACCTGAAATTTGGACTTGGAGGGTCTTTTCAAACACTTTAATCCTTTCGTGCTGATGGTTCCTGGAGCGTCTGGGCCTGGCACTGAACCCTGCACTGGGAAAATCTGACTCCCTAAGCCAGTGCATTAAAGAGAAGGCTGCTAATCAGCTAAATAGAAACTGGAATCTGTTCACATCAAGTCTCTTTTTCCCCCATCACCAGAGGGACACCATAGTGTTCTGAAATACACTCTTGACATCATTTGGCAAGCAACCCTATTTTGTTGAACGTGATTCATCCCTTAGGTTATTGTTTTTAATATTAGAAAGTGAGCTTTTAAATGCCAAACAAATTTTGCAGCAGGGAGACAAAAGATATTCCAAGTGGTCTCACTGGATCTTCTACCAACTGTGTCCACCAACTGGCCGAAAAGAAAACCGTCCCGTGGTGTTCAGAAATGAAGCAGAGACACAGCTAGATCCAACTATTACCTAATGCAAGACTCTGTTCTCCAAGTTTGGAGTGCGGTTAGAGCTGAACTCAGGTGGGCAAAGCTGCAGCGTGAGAAGTGGGGAATGTGTGCGGCAGAGACCAGTCAGCACTCTGGAAGCTGGTAGACCAATCATCCACAGAAGTGCAGTGCCACCCAATGCTGCTTTTTTGACTCAGACATACCTCCTGTCCATGTTGCCACTGACCATGAGGTTGGGGGGGCTGTCCCTGAGGTTGACGCAAGTGAAGTCACCAAGTGCATTACCCAGCTTCGAGAGGCAGCGTTCTGCTTCCAGGCTGTATACCAGGATCTGAGAGGGGAGGAGAAATGAAGTGGATGCTCAAATCCATACATCAGACCAACATGAAATGCCTGTGGTTTCGGTTTCCCCATCATACAATGCATAAGCATTCCACTCTGCCCCTGCTGAAGAAAATATTTTATACCTATACTGATAGTGTTGGGATGTGACCATTAGAATGACAAAAAGAAATGCAAAAATGATAGAGAAAAATCCAAAGAGCTCCTTAGGTCAAGGTACAAACAGGCTTATAGGCCATAAAGGAAAAACATCAAATGGGAAACTAGGAATTTGTTGCTGTTGTTATTGTGGTGCTGGGGATGGAATCCAGGGCCTCATGCATACCGTGCAAGAGCTCTGCCACTGAGCTATCTAGCCCCAGTTCAGGTGCAGAATTCTTTTTTAACAGAAAAAAAGGAGGAGAAATGAAGGATCACTGATTACATCTGATTTGGAATTAATGGGAATGCTAAGAAGGGATCAGGAAGCTTGTAGATCACCATGGGTTGGGGGAAGGGGCTCTCTTCCCGTATTGATACCGTAGACAGAAAAGAATGAGCAGTGCATGTACCCAGGAAGATGAAGCATAGTTAAACATCAGATGATTTCTTTAAACAAACTCCAAACACTTCTTCCTACTCTCCCTTGCTAACTGGAGGAAGCTCTGTCCCTTACAGTATGAAAGCAAGGAAGATGGTGCCATCAATCTCTAGACAATGTATTTGTCACCTTCAACCACTTCTGAGCCTTTTCTCCAGCAAAGGAAGGTGGGTGGAAATAAAGGATGAGCACTACAGATTAAGTCTTTTACTAAAAATACTTACTAAATCAATGAAACTTAGTTTGATTAAAATTAGGTACTTGCTCTGGCCACTGTGGTAGGTGCCAAGGAGCTAGAAGTAGATGCAAGGAAATAATCCTTGCCCCTAAATTCACAGATAAAAGTCTCCTCACTGACACAGACACATTCCACTTTCTGAGCAGACCATCTATTTTGTTGATCACAGAGTAAATATTTAAAAATTAGTCATTAAACTCAAAAGTTTAATACTAATGCTTTGCAGATTCTTTTCATAGCACACATGTGGAAATGACATGCATTCTGTTTCTCAACCTATACATTTATTACTCATCAGTATACAGAATCTTATCCACTTATTGAGAAATTAACAATAAAGGAAATCATCTCTACCCTGAAAGTCACCAGTATCACTGACAGCGCACCTAACATGTGAATCTGTAACGAGCTAAGTTCCTGATAGTCAAACACTATCATAATACTAATTAATGACTGCTAACAATAGCTGGAAGGAAAGATGGCAACTTTAGAGTTCAAATTGCCTTCTTAATTCATATATATTTCAGAGAACAAGATAGGATGTAGTTAAAGACAAGTTTCTGACTCAGGAAGACTTTAATAATTCTAAAATAACCGAAGTAAGATTCTTACAGGCAAGAATATAGGAATAAATCTATTTTCAGCAAATAACCTAAAAATAACATAATATCCATTATTTAAAATTTAAAAAAATTTTAAAACAGCAACTTGATGGTATATCAAAAAACTAATATTCTGTGACTATTTCAAAAGGACTACTAAAGAAGATTTTTCAATGTTCCCCACACAAAGAAATAATCAAGTCTGAAGTAGTGGCTATGCTACCTACCCAGATCTGATCATCACACACTGTACACACGTACTGAAATGCCATGCTATACCCTATAAATACATACTACTATGTGCCATTTTTAAAAATAGTAACTTAAAAAAAGTAATCTTTTGCACTAACTTACCATCATAGAGTTTTCAATATTTTAGACTCCAGATTTCCTTGTTTTTTTCTACCACATTTTCCTGTTTTAAAAATACTTCTATAGCAGGAAGCTAGTCCTTTAACTGGAAATATGTACATGGTGAATGTAAGAATTGAAATCTGATACTAAGTCAGTTTGAATCTTTACTTTTTCTAGAAGTTCTTTTTGACAAGTAGATAAATCATTTCTGAGTGATACAGAGATCTAATCCCTCACCAAAAAGCCTCCACAAATTCATCATGAAGACATCTAAGTCAGTAGTCAAGAGTCAAGTAGCTTCTAAAATGTTCAATAATTCAATGAATCAGAACTACCAGAAGAGAACCTTCACTATTGTGTTTAGTTAAAGACCACAGAGATTAGAAAACACATTACCGACTCAAAGGCGGGTCTTCCATGTTAGGGGTCCCTTAACGACCTTTACCATGGCTCCCTCCCTCTGCACTCTCTCTCTTTTAATAAGGTTGAGCAAATGGGACTTCATTTTATCTGAATGCCACAGACTAGTGAGATTAATTATTCATGCTCACACTCTCCCTCTTGTTAAGACCATGCATTAGACTAATTTTTCTCTTTAGTGCCCTAGTTGGGCAAGTCTCAACCCACGGCCATTTGATTCATTCTCAGAGGTGTACAGATATGCTGGAAAGAAGGGAAAAATGACCCGTTGCTGCAGTCTTGGAGAAAATATTTTGCACTAATGTGACCACCAGGTTAATAGATGTTGGGGATTTTTTTCTGTTAAGTACTAGATGTATATTATGGGAGAGTTTAGCCAGTGATTACAGAGCAAAATTTTACTGGCACTAGATATTTCTTTAATAATTACCAAAAACAGTTAAATCATGTTGAAACTGTTTTCCGTTCTATGACAATACCTACAGGAAATGCGGTGTAAGACACACAAGATGTAGAAGGCACTATGTAAACAATAATACTGTCTTTACAAGGTACTTTGGCAGAAGTTTTTTTTTTTTTGTAGATCTTAAATCATTTCCAATAAAAATTAGTCTTGTAAATTAATGATCTTTTGTTTGCCACCATTTAATAACAAGGTGAGGAACAAAGACAGGAAAAGTCTTAACTTTCAATTTTATTAATTTTTTAATTCCTCTGAAATCTATTTCTACAATTTTTTTCTGATTTCAAACACTTTATAATACATCTCATAACAAATGCGAACATAATAGTTATATAACAAAGGAAAGCAGTACACACACCTATCTCTCAGGAAAAATCTCTTAACAGTGTGATGTACATGTTTTTTAGGCTTTTTAAATGCAAATTATCAGTCTCTGTGGGATTTTGTTTTGTGGGAGTGGGTGTATTTGTTTTGTACTTTCTGAGACAGGCTCTCACTATGTAGTCTCAGCTGGTCTTGAACTTGCTAAATTGTCCAGGTTGCACTCAAACTTGTAACCTTCCTGCCTCAGGCTCCTGAGTGCTGATATTGCAGGCATGTGCCACCATCCCATTTATCTCTTTTTAAATATATATAACTTTTTTCCCTCAATGGGATTGTTTCACAGCTTGTTTTTTGCTTGTTAGTATTTGTGATAGTTAGCTGTTATGTCAACTTGAGTAAAAAGCACCCAACTAAATTGAATCGGCATGGCTCTAATTCTGGCTAAAGGAATTTAATGAATACAGAAGACCCACCCTAAGGCAGCTTATCAATGGCATAAAGCGGAAACAAAGAAGGAAGGCACTATCTTCTGTCTTCCATCACAGGTCTTTTGGCCTCCTGATACGGACCACACAGACACTACACTGAGCTCCAGGCCTTCCACTGGATCCTCCGGATCTCCAGCAAGCAGACAGACCTTTTGCACTCTTCCACACCTGACTGTGGGTGGCCATTGTAAGCCCATTTTGTAAGTTCTTATATATTTATGTATCTTGCATTAAATGTTTCTCTTGTAAGCACCACCTGATACAGTTATCTATAGATACATCTTACTCTTTCCAATGGCTGTATAAAATTTTTCTACAAACATAATCCCATACAAGTAGATATTTGGATTATTTATACTTTTTTTAGATGAAACAAAAATGCTATAATCCATTCGACAGCCAGTCAACAAATATTTATTAATCACTGTCTATGCACGAGGCACTGAAGTGAATAGGGACATGAATGACGTGCAGAATTCTTAGTCTGCTGCCAGCTGAGAGCCTGCCTCCTCACCAGCTGCTGCCGGCCACCAGCTGTCCTGCTCCTCCACACCCGGGACCTCCTTTCTGTGGAGATCACTGACCGTCTTATAGCTGTGTCCTAGCAGCTGTGTCTAAGCAGCAGGAGCAACGTTACAGAGTCAGGAGGGAGGCAACGACCACCAGCTCAACATCTGGGACACATCTTCAACTACCCTGGGCAGAGGCTTGCATCTTCCACGTGTGACTTGGACCACTGAGGGTGGCCAGGTGTAGCTGCTTTCCAGCCAATCCATGAAATGGCTACTGTCTTTGTGGTGGGGGAGGCTCAAAGCATAGCCTCCTTCATCTAGCAAGAACAAGATTTAACACTGCAAATTCTTCTGAAATCAGGCACTGCCATTATCCTCTGAGTAACCACAGAAATCACTACCTCTGCAGATTATGGAGTCTTGCTGTCTTACCGTGTTCATACTGATAATGAGGAAAAGAAGTCTGTATGTGAAATACTGAATGGTGTTAGGCCAGCTGAGCAGCTGCTCCCCTCCTCAGCACTGCTGCTCCAGGACAGTCAGGAGCAGGCAGAAGGTTTCCTCACACAAGACAGCAGCACTTTAAAAGCTTTGAAAGTTAAAGATCTTTTGTTTGCCACCTATAAAAAAAAGAGAAGTAACAAAGAGAACAAAATATTGGGAGATGCTGGACTTGACTAGACTGAAGCAGAGTAAGAGACAAAAAGCACAGGTGGAAGACTCGCCTGCAAGTCTTGGAGACAGAGCCTGACTACTGTCCTTTCTGCACTATAGCACTCTCCATCACTACTGAATACTTCTGCTCTTCTGAGGGCAAAAGTCATGATCAGAAAGCAAGTTCTGGAGCATAGAGCCAGTAAGTCCCACATTCTCCTCTCCCCCTCCTCACACGGACTCTGCTCTCTCCTCCATGAAGCCCCAGCACAGAGTTCTTTCCTCTCACCAGGGCGGGGGGTATTTACTGTCTACAGGTTCATCTAGGGTTCTCATGGGGCCAATCTGACTTCGTGCTGTGTGCTGTCCTCTTCTCACTCCCAGACCCGAGGGTAGGAGAGTCCCTGAGGAGACTGTGGCCTCAGCAGGTCAGATACAGGTTACCAAGCCCTGGACCACGCACTGGTGAACACTCTTCCAAACTGGGACTGTAAGTTCTGTGGGGCAGAATTTCTGTCAGTCATTTACTCCTGCACCATGTGCCTGGAACTGTGTTAGTCACATCCTCCCTGCATCTTGCATTTGTGCATTTATGTTTGCAGATAACTGACTGTGGCTCCATACCAGGAAAACCCAGAGCTTAACCCAGTCTGGGGCCCAATAAATCCTGATATTCCTCTTATTGCTTAACAAGTTCCTCCACTCCAGGATGTCTGATCTTGCTGGTGGCTTATACAAAGGAACTGGTTCATTCTACTTAAAACAGAGTAAGCTCCCACAGATACCGTTCTGCAATGTCCATGTTCTACGATATGTGAACTGTATCAGGTCCTGAGGTTCTACTACTGATAAGGTAGCAGCCTACCACACCTGGAAACGCACCGAAAATGCTGCATATGACTCAGTCTGTTACCAAACAGTCCTTCCAACATTTGTTTAGCTCACAAGAAACCATGCACATTCATTGGAGCCAAGAGTGATGAAAGCACTGAAACTGGGAAGGCAGTGAGCATCAGGCCAGGCTGGTCTGGGAACACCTGCCAATGTCAGGAGCCTGGAGAGCCGGAGAAACAGGAAACTCAGCGTCTGGCCAGTACAAAGGAGAACATCAAAACTGAGCTCAGCAGGAAGCTGAACTCATGCACACCTTCAGTAAAAAAGCAAGAGGAGGAGGCCTATCTACTGGTGGGGAGACCCTACCTGGAAATGTGTGTGTCTCAGTTTTAGCTCACACATCTGTCCCTCTGGCAAGTTCAGGCGTGAAATTTATACTCCCTACATGGCCGAAGAACCCAAGTCTACTAATTATTTTCGTGTTGGTAACATGTCTCTCAGTACCTGACAGAATCTTCTCAAGGGAAAGACAACCTCAACCAGGCCCCATAAGAAACTTACAAATAAAAAGCAGTCAAGTATCAGCCCACAATAAAAGAAAAAGATTCCAAACACCAGAACAAAACAGTTTCTCACAAGTGAAAGACAAAAAAACAAGGCAAATTAGACTTCCAAGTGCATTAGAAATGTATCAGATAGAGAATACAAAACAAGCATGTTCAAAATGTTCACAGATAAGGAGAAGGTAAAAGGTAGCAAAACTGACTAAGCAGATTTGGAAAAACAAAATACAGAATTTCTAGAAATTATAAAGTCAATTCATGAGATTGGCAAGAAAGAAGAAGAATCCAAGACAGAATCTGTGAATGAGAAGACTGATTTGAGGAATTACTCAAAATGCAACGCAGAAAAAGCTGGAAAATATGAGCAAGTGGTGAACAGCAGAGAGGAGAATCAGCTGGCCTGACACACACCTACTCTGAGTTCCAAACAGAATGAACAGCAACTTTCAACAAGACACTAGTAATTTTCTACAGCTAAAGGGAAAGAAGTGCCAGAAATCCCAAGCAGGACGAGAAAGATAAATCCAACACAGAAACACTGGAGTGAAACCACAGGAAAGAAAAAACAAAGACATGGTCTTAAAAGCATCAAATGAAGAGAAAAAGTTCTAAAAAGGAATGACAATTACACTGACAGCCAACTTCTCAGTAGCTTCAATAGAAGTCAAAAGCAATAATATCTTCAAAGGACAGAGGGAGAATCCTGTCAGCCTACAACTATAAAAGACCAGCAAAACTATCTTCTAAGAATGAGGATGAAATAAGGATGTTTTCAGAAAGAAACATAGACAGCACTTGTGGTCAAAAGATCCTCACTGAAAAAACTTTCGAAGAATGTACTCTTGGGAGAGAGAAAATCATCCCAGAAAAAAGGTCTGAGGTGCTAGAAGGAGTAGTAAACAAAGATTAAGTATGCACAGAAATATGCAAACACTAACTCTATACATCAAAAAACAATGCTGATTTGGGGGTGAAACAGGAAAAAAAAACTTTTAATGAGTCCTTATTATTCCAAATAGTCAAATGTCAAAAGTGAGGAAAATGCATAATTGCAGAGATGCCAGATGCACAGGTATGCCCTGACATCACAGTGTGGAGACAACAGATACTTCTTTGGACACCTGCATGCTATGTGGCACATGCGGGGGACTCAGGATACTTCTGTTGAAAGCATAGCTGCATAAATGTTATGCTTCTCTGTGTGTATCTGTCCATTACAGAAAAACACTTCACTGTCTTAAAGAGACTTCATGAATACAAATGAACACAATAACTGGGGGGCTGCTTCCTGAAGGGCAGGTATGGTTTCATTCAGTACAGATCTAGTAACTCTCATTGCATAAAATGTAAAAGACACAAAAGAAAAACCCAAAGTACTATTCTAACCCAATGGAATTATGACCCATCAAAATGTGAAATTTAACTACAAAAATTTCAGGGTCTACATGTTGATGTTCACACACAAAGCTAAGGGAACAGCCTCTATAAATTCACCGATGAGCTCAGGTTTAAAAAAAAAAAAAAGAGATGAGAAAGATGGACAATTGGGAAAAGAGGGAGAGTTAGTGAGAAAAGAGTAAATCATACACAAAACAGCCAATAAAAAAAATAAAAAAGCAGTTAATATACATGAATAATGGATGTCTGATTTAAAAGCAGTTTACTCCGATATGATGTAATTTTTGACAATCAGCCAGAGAGACTATTTTGTAAGTCCTTGCCAGAGATAAGTCATAGCGTGAGGCCTTGGTAACACAGCCGTATCTATGAACATGTGGAAAATGACTTTCACCATTGTCCCAAAGGTGACTTTCTGTTAGCAAACAGAACCTTGCCTCTCAGGTGCACTTAGCAGCAGCCACCAGTAAGATGCAGAGCCTGAAGAGACAGATCCCTGACACGAGCACAGTTCCCTGAATGTGCCCCCCCAGCAGTTTCCATGACATGCTTCTGGCACAGTCCACACTCACACTCAGCACAAAGGGAGAGGAAGCCTGGGCTGCTTTCGTGTTTAAGTTTTAATTGGAGTGACAAGCCCACAAGGCCAAGATATTTCGGGGACAGGACAGTGTTGCTGAGCATCGCCAGGAACTGGGCAGGCAAGGCCTGTACGCGCTCCCGCTACGTGCCAACGCACCTGCAGCCCCCGCTGTTCCAGGACTGGACTCTTCCCGGGCAGGCAGTGCCAATCACCCAGGCTGTGCCAGGCGTGGGGCTTTGTGATGTGGGCAGATGTCTACAAAGGACCAAAGCAGGCCAAACTGACACCTATTGTGACCCAAGCCTAAAAGGAACCAGACAGCGAGAGCATATAGTAGGGAAAAAAATCCAGGCAACGATGATCCCAAACCCCTCTCATTCCCCAACCCCCGCCAACATTACAGGTCCTGGAAATGACAAAGGAAGACAGGTTCGCTCTATGAGGTAAGCACAATATGGCTCTTCGCTTTATTTTAGGGACCCCTGCAGATAATCTCTGTCCCCATGTTAGAATAAGGATAAGGGATGGGACCACAAAGAAATGGTAAATGGTTCTGTGAAATGAACAGGAAATGTTTGCTGTCCAGTTAGTCCAGTGAAGAGTGAAGAGATTTTAATTATTATGCAAATATATGACTGAGAGCTGAAAACCCTCCATCCTCCTTTCATGTCCCCAACATGCCTCATCATAATAAGGAGCACTGACAGTTTCTAAGCGCTTCACAAATATTAACCGCATGTGCATAATCACATTCCCCATGAGACAGAGAGTTATTATTAAGTCTGTTTCATAGGAAGAAAACTGAGGTAGCAAACTATAACACGAATTCTTTAAAATTAAAGGCAACTTGGACACCATTTTCAAAGTGAAATGATTATATGTGAGCTTCTTATAACATAAAATGACCTGTAAGCCTACAGACTTAATTAACGTAGATATGAAATTCAGGATCTTAAACTAGCTTGGTTAACAATTTTCTTTTGCCAGCCTGGCAGCTTCTAGTTTAGTTCCAAGTTAGACTTGACAAAGACTTCGGAGAAGGTAGACAGAACATTATTCAAGTCAGATGACTGAAAGAAATGACAGCTGAAGGGGGAGAGTGAAAAATGCAGTGAATAATCAGGGCCTTGGGTGCAGGGCAGACAGTCCACCCACTGAGTCCCTTTTACCCCAAGGTGTAACCATTTCTAACCATACTACGTGGTGCATGATGGTATCGCCAGAGACCTGCTTAACAGTGCTTGGCAGACACTGTTCATAATCCCCAGGATATGCTTTTCACATAAATCCTTTCTAAATATTATTACACTGGAGTCTCACAACCACCATGAAGAAGATGGATAAATACTACTTTCAACTTAAATAACTTGCTCCAAATCACACAGGTTACAGAGGTAGCTGAGGTGGCACCAGGCAGAGCCCAGCCACCCGCATTCTCATGTCAGTTTGCTACCATACCACAATGTTGTTGCCTGAGTCCTGTCGAAAAATAATGGCTACTTACTATGTAGGTGCTAGCTTATGGCGCCAAACACAACTATAACACATTGTCTCACTTGCTCCCCACAAGTCCGTCAGGTGGGGTCCACAGAAGGAAGCAGAGATGGAGGGAGGGCACACCTCTTACCTAGCCACGAAGTTCCTGAACCAGAATTCAAACCTGGGAAGGTGGCCTTCAAGGTTCCTGCTCTTTAAACCTCTACCTCAGAGTACTCCATATGTGGTGCCACAACCAGTAGCAGCAGCTTTGGACACTCATTGCCCCACAAATCCTCAGGTCCTGTCCCAGTCCCAATGGAACAGTAGCTCTTGGGGGCGGGGGAGGTGTCCTTTATTTTAATCAGACCTCCTATGGATTCTGACCCCCACCCTGCCACAGGTGAGAACCCCTGCACTACACCCACACTGTGCTGCCTCCCAGGCTGAAAGAGTTTCAGTCACTGATGAGCTAAGGGCTACCCACCCGAAACGGGTCACTTCTCGCCTCCCCAGTGCTGCCCTCTGGCTAGGTAATCATGCTCAACAGCAATAGTTTCAACACGTGCAGTGCAGAACCTGTGGCTGTGAGAGCTCAGAACAGCTGGTGAGACTGTACGAGCCTTTCCTGAAAGGACATGGAGAGACAGAAGCAAGAGGGAATGCTATCACTAGTCCCAGGTCAGGGATGACCACTGGCACATTTAGGCCTGCCAGGCCCAGGCTGGAACAAAGGGCTCATCTTATAGGCATGGGACTGGAGACTTGGGAGGCAATATGGGTTCTGACTCCCCAGTGTAAGATGGGCACCAGGGCCGTACCCACATTTGTCAGTATGCTAAACTGCCCTGATAAAAGCTGAAATGGACCACTATGTGGGATACTAAAAGGTGCCCCAGAGCATAAGGGTGGGCAAAGGGAGGGAATGTAACTCGTGATGTATTATTTTCATGTCATTTTCAATATGAATTTTAAAACCTTTGTGTGAACAATGTGAGAGATCACAGCCCAAGGAAATGCCAATGAGCAGAGGCCCCCAGGGAGGAGGTGGAGGCTGGGCCAAAGTACTAATCTGGAAAGATCTGAAGAAAGCTGGGGATGTGATTGGGTAGGATCCAGCCAGTTGTCCTGTATCTCTACCCCGCATCTCTACCTGGTTCAGTTTTCAAGCAAGATAGGGGAGTAGTGGCAGGAAGTCAGATGACAGCAGAGCTGCTTCCTGCACACGGCACACTTTCCAACTTGGACTCATTTTAACACACTTTAAACCTCATCACTCCTCCCGAGTCCCTTATATAGGAAAGTGACTGCTGAAATGGGGGCTGACTAGAAGTTGTCCTTTGCCTCTCTACATGGGATTTCTCTTGTGAAGAGCAACTCAGCTGTTCATTCGAACCCAAGCACAACTCAATAACTGATAAGTTAATTATAAATCCACTCACTAACACAGTGCCTTGTGGAAGACTGATGTGTTGGGTAAATTAATAAATCATATCCACTGGCATACTGCATAAAAGGCAGAAGTTCTCTACTTGATAATACTGTGTTAGTCTAAACTGCTATGTGTATTTAAAACAGTAAAATAGCTTAAATATTCTGAGATTAAAACCCACAAGGGCCATTTTCTATTTGCTCTTCTTTTCTTACCCTCCCTTAAACCACTCACATCAGTCTCAACTGTATGGATGAGTGGGAAGTGCATAACCCATTCTCCTGGGAAAAAAAAACACTTCCAACAGGCCTCCTTCCAATCATCCCTAACTGAAAGATGGTCCTATTTTTAACATTAACAAACCAGATTGCTGTCTGAGAAATTTTTTTTCTCAGACTCACCTGACACAAAGTAACCCATATCCATCTGTGCAGGTGAAATAAACCCAAGAGTTAACTCCAAGTTCACACTCTCCCATGGGTGTGAGATGGTGAACCAGGATAGAAATTCCACATAAGCAATCGGGGAAGCCATTAGAAAAATTAGGCCTAAATAAAATTCTGAACTTAATTCAAAAGTCAAACAGGAAAAAAGGAATGAACATCATATACTTCAATGTAATAGTTTTCTAAACTTGTTCAGAAACTCAAGAATACTGATTAATTTGTTTAAATATCAGAAGTGTCACTGACATACAAAAACTGTGCAAGCGTGAATACACACAGAAGGCACTGAAGACATGATGCTAGCTCTCTCCAATAAGACTTCACAGCATAAAGGCTTTTATACAAGGTGATTCAGCATTCACATGATCTCACTGCATAAGTTCTGCACAGAAGGTAAACTGACCCATTCCTTTCTACTCTAAATGCGTTCTTTCAAAATAACTCTCAGGAAAGTAAGTCTAGCGAAGAAACTAGCATTCCAAGCATGGCTAGTGCACAGCACCCACACCAGCACTCCAGCTGGGGTGGACTACCCGGGTACTATTTCCCCATTGTAGAAGCCCTCTGCACAGACCTGCTGCCTCCACCAGCACTGCCCTTCCAAGGCTGTGCCTGATGAGCTCTCAGCTGACCCCAAGGTAATGAGCAGCAGCCAAGTGTAGAGCATGTTACCTAATTTTCTTAGGTCCACCCTCAAGTTCCCCCAAAGGGGGAAAGCAAGGGGTGTAACTTGCCAAAGGTTTACCTGACTCCACTACCCATGGTTGGTCTCCAGTGGTGATAGGACTACTACTTTAACTGCAGCTGAAAGTCAAGTTTCCCTGGATTTACCTTCTATAACTTTATCCATCTCTTCCAGGATCACTAGAGTTCCTAAGCCACTTTTAGCTTCTGTAAGAAAGAGCATTCTGAGAAACGTTTTCCAAAGAATAACCCTTTGTGTCTGTATAGAATACAACAGACACTAGAGTCCACTAAGGACTCTCATTTAAGAGGGGTTTCCGCTGTCTTAAAAAACCTCCTTCTGACTGTGTGGAGACACTTTAAGGTTTCTCTACAAATGAGGAGAGTTTCATTTATCCCACTCATTATTAACAATATACTAAAAATGACATCAATTATTGATACTTTTAAATACTAAAAGATAGCCAGAAGTAGTGGTACATACCTATAATCCCAGCACTTGAGAGGCTGAGACAGGAAAGGTCATCATGGGTTCAAGGCAAGCCTGGGCCACACAGTGAGTTCAAGGTCAGCCTAAACTACATAGTGATAGCCTATCTCAAAAAATCAAAATAAATACTAAAACATGTACCAAGTGCATTTGAACATTTATTTCTCCTCTATTTATATAACTTTTCATCACTTTGGAATTCACCAAGTTCACTGCAAAGGTCTTCTTATCACCTTGTGTTCATCTCAACATGGAGAAAACCACCCGTCTGTTGGTAAGCTACTGGTAAGGACTACCAGGCTGGAATCCTTGAGGCAGATGTCATGTGTGATTCATCTCTGCTTCCGGTGCCAATCAGATATCTAGGATATAGTATGTGTTCAATCAGAACTCAATAACAAGGACAGAAACCTAAACAACCATGGGTTCTTCAGATCACTCAACCTAGAAAACTGGCCTTCAGGAGTTATTTTTCTGAATCTTTCCAAAAAGAAAATAAGAATAAAAAAACAAAGATGAAAATGAAATTAAATTTTATGACCTACAATTTTTAAATTATTCATCCTGCTTTTAAAATACCCAGCCTTTACTCTCCTCTGGAATGGAATCTTGAACAAAAGAGGAGATGGGTCTCTGTTCTGGGGCAGGTAAGGGGGAGGTGGGCACAGTACACGAGCACTGCGTTTCTGATTCCAACGCCTCTCCCAGATAGATATTTCAATTCGTGACGAGGACGGGCAACCAATCCAGAGTCTCTTCACGTCCATGTATGGGGAATGATTATCATAGGAGACGTTAGCAATTATTTTCCAGTGTGATGTAAGCTGAGGCAGCAGTGCCAAGCAAGCATCCTTGTCAAACACATTCCAGCCTTCTGGATTACTTCACTCACATCTCCCTGATTAGGATGCATGTCGCGTGCTGCTTAATACAATCTGCCATCAAACGCCAAGTACTTCAGAAGTAAATTAGGAAATATGTCCAAATACATAGAATGATGCTAAGAGCCCTAAGTGGATCTCTCTTTTCCTTTATGAGGCACGAGGCTCATCATCAACATAATGCTCTTAAACGAGGCAATTCTATCCTGCAACCCACCACCTCTGAGGGCAAAATTTAATCAGGCAGCAAAAGAATTAATAAAGATGATATAATATCATAAATACATTTCCATAAAATAAAATATTTGTGACAGATTCAGGAACTGTGAGACACAAAGACAAATTTTAAAGGGATGTTTGGGCACAGGGGGCCATGTTAGAGTTCATGCTGATTTCTGCACTGCAGCAGAATGAAGAGATGTGGCCAGAGTAATTACTTCTACAATTTCTTTCTTTTACAGTCACATGCCACTTAGCAATGGCTACTTGGAAGGTCATGTATGCTACTTAGGTCTGAGAACCCAAAAAGGCACCATCAAAACTTCACAATCTCTTTTTGCCTAAAAGTAAAAAAACCTCCAAGCAGCCCTTCAAACACATACCACTTACCCAGCAAGACAGAGGAACTGCTAAAAAAAATACCGATTTCCTGTCCAATCATTCTTGCTAGTAAACATAGACCTTAGAGAAGAAATGGAAGCAATTAGTTCCTCAACCCTTTTCAGAAGTCCTTAGCTACTCAGAAGCTTCTAGTGAAAATTCAGCTCAGTATGACTCCACAGGCAACAGGAAACATTTAAATGCCCTAATCAGAGAATCCTAGAATGTGGACACTGGACAGAAGCTCAAAGCTCGTGTCCAACCCTCTTCATTTTACACAAGGAAGAGGCAGATCAAAGTACCATCATAAAACATCATTTACTCCTTTTCACATTCATGTATATCACTGCTCTTTCCACCCTAATGGAGCCGATAGGGCTCTCAGACCCGCTGCGCTGATTCTAGGGAAAGCCATGTGGTCTGTCATTCATCCTCAAAGCAGAGAGGATTCATACTTCCCTCTTGGCCTCATTTTGTTGTGATTTTTCTGTAAAGTCTAAATGAGAAAAGGTATCAAGAAACCACCCAGGGCCTGGAGTTTGGCTGCCTTATGTGCCTGCCTGACAGGCATGAGGTTGTGAGTTCGATCCCCAGTGCCACAAAAAAAAAAAAAAAAAAAGAAAAAGAAAAGAAACCACCCAGCCAAGGGGTTCCTCCACTCACCACTGTCCAGGGTACAATTTTTATGGAAAACAATATACATCCAAATCATGAAGGCATAGGTGCACAAGTCTATTTCGAGAAACTAATCCTACAAATACCTTCCCGTGAACTAAGAATCATTTGTGACAGCAAAACACTGAGTGCAATCTAGCACTCATCAGTGTGGGCTAGCTGAATTAACCAGGGCATGTAAAATGCAACACTGGAAAGTTCCAAGAAACCAAAGAGGGTAATGCAGGAAGTTTTCTGTAAAGTCATAAGATATTATCGACAAAAGATTTTGTAGCAGGAAAAAACACAACCATTTGCATTTTTAAAAGAGGAAGTTGCGAACATACATAGTAGTTTGCTTTTAAGTGCATAAACTTTGTCTCGGAAGATGTGCCAGACTGGTTCTAGGAAGAGAAAGTGGGCAGCAAATGCAAAGGCATGGGAGAGCCTCCCCTCTGCACATCCTTCCCATCTTTGATGCCTTTTTGTCATGTTTATTATTTTTTCCTACTGTAGGTTTTTCTCAGTTTTTATTTTTTATTAGTACACGTTTGCATTACATAATGATGACATTCCTAGTGGGGAGTTGGCACATGTATATAACACATTCTATCTTTTGATTTCTGAATCAGGAGAATGTATTACCTATACAAAAAGTAGTTTTTTAAAAAAAAAAAAGTTTAAAAATCTGGTATTTTAAAAAAGGATAAAAATAGGTAACAGTCATTTCTTCTGTGACTTTAGGTGGCCAAAAAGAAAAAAAAAAATGCTGGCAAATCCAAATATGGCCTCCTAAATTTTGACCTCTGAAATTCAAGTCAGGGAAGCCCTGCCCCACTGGTAAATCCAGATGTTCATAGCACTGAGACTCCAAGCCCTTCCTCCCTGAGCTGGAGGGGACCCATGAACCAGCCATATTCCTAAGCCTTTCTTTAAAGATTAAGTAAATCAGCTTTTGCTGAATTACTTGGCTGTTTCCTTAGAAAAGTGTGCTTATTAACAGAACACGGTTTCTTGACAACTACCAGTTTGCTGAAATCTGTACGTAATGCTGTTTTAACACCGTAACGCCAGGAACACAACTGGCGCTCTGTAAGTGTTCATGATGACTACACAACAGGTTGGCTAGTTAGATAGATGAAAGGATGAATTCGAACCATTAGCACTCGATGCTCACACAGCTGCAGTGCCTAGAAAATGCTAATGTGGCCAGCATATGGTGTGAGGCCACTCTCCAGCTAAACACTGCCACCTCTGAAGTGCTTCTAACAGGCCAGGAGATTTGTGCTGCTGACTGACTCCAATTCTATTTTAGCATTCAGATTTCACAGTCTACTTTTATCAGTTAATCAATAATGGACTACAGCTACACCCCAGTTCTGATTCAGGTACAAACGAAGATAAAGCAAACTGTTCTCACAAAGCCTTCATCTGAATCCCAGATACAGAAGCCAGAGGCACAGGCACAAAGCTCAGTATGTCTACAGCTCCAGGCAGCTCCTACTGCTAATCATCTCACACCCACCTAACAAAATGTGTGGGGACTCATACTACCAGGCTGAACCAACCACAAATACAGCCAAAACATGGCCTTTGCAAGCAAAGTGCCACTGAGCCTTGCACATGAAACTATTTGAGAATCCTGACATCACATTATAGCATAGCAGGATGATACTTAAATTTCACAGAAAAACCCATGACATGCCTTAATACACAAAGAAATTTTATACGACGATTACACTTCTTTAAAACACAAGCTTTTCCTGAGGAAGCAGAAAATCCAATAAAGACAATCAGATGTAAAGTTGTGCCTCTGCAAAAGCAAGAAAAGTTACGTAGAAGCCTGGCATGCATCTTACTCGAGTGAGCAGCATGCATGCCAGAGAAACATCTTGACACAAAGTTATCCCCAGCTAGTCACCTACACACGTCTAGAGGTTTGTCGCGCTACTCACAAAATATTTGGATGACTAAATGTTACTGTCAGCTTCCGAACCGACGTTTTAAAGTATTCTTGTACTGAACTTACTTCCACTCGTACTTTTAACACTGGTGAAAAATATCAGATAGGTTATTTGACAGCCTATACATTTTTAAGCATAATTTTTAAAGAATTAGTGTCTCAATCAGTGGATTCTCATGGTTAATTTTTTTTTTTTCTTTTTGGTGGCACCAAGGATCAAACTCACAACCGTGCGCCCGCCAGACGGGCATGTAAGCCACTGAGCCAAACTCCCAGCCACCATGCCTGGAATGATTAGTTTCTAATTGAGAAATCTGAGGCATCTAAAAAATGCCTACTTACATCTGTATCTTAAGGACCTTTCGAATCTAAACTAGGCGTGGTGGTGCGCACCTTTAATCCCAGCACTCCTGAGGTTGAGGCAGGAGAATCACTGTGAGTGCAAAACCAGCCTGGGCTACAAAATGAGTTCAGGGTCAGCCTGAACTGCATAGTGAGACCCTGTATCAAAAAATAGAGCCAGAGATTTAGCTCAGTGGCTTAAGCGCCTGCCTAGCAGGTGCAAGGTTGTGAGTTCGATCCCTGGTACCAAAAAAAAAAAAAAAAAAAAAAGGACCTTTCCAGTCTAATGTGCTGAAGTATCCCTTTCTACAATGTAGTTTCTCAGTTATAGCCACTGAGGTTGTAACACTACAGGAATAAATGTATTCAGGTAAGTCCAAAAACAAATAAGACCCACCAGATGAAAAATTTGTTGAAAATGAGAGAGGCGAGTTGTGGTGTAGTTCAGTACAACATACACTTGGGTCCTATTCCCAGCACCAAACAATATACTAGACTAAAAATATGAAAAATTTAAACCAGCTTAGTGTTAAATACAGCTGTCACTTCACTATACTGAAAACTCTAAAAATGAATAACGAAGACTTGAAAGTTTAATATAAAAAATTAGGAAGTAAATAGTTTCTCCTTTCTCAACAAACACACTCAGAAAATAGTATTCCCAGAGCTGGAGAAAACAGCTTTAAGAAATCAATTGTAGCTCCTTTCCTTTTCCTGGGAAAGCAAGGCTCAGGAGTTAAATCATTACAGATTTTTCAGCTAAGACTGGATCTGCTCCGACAAAACAGGGTGACCCAGCAAAGGGGTTGCCTCCTCACAGACAGAACACACCACACCACGGGTACTTTCTACCGCATACTAGTTTTCCTGGATGGGAAATATGTGATTGGAACCTAAGATTCTTCAATTCTTGAGTACTCATCACTGGGTTATAAAGAGTGGCACCTATACAAATGATACATGATCTTACAGGTAAAACACACAGGAGGAATAAGATGCAAAAAGCACCACCAGAGACCAAAATCCAACTATGAGTGGTAGAAACAACAAGAAGCACATGTTAAGAGTTAACTTGCGTGCCAGGCACTGATGCTTAAAGCTTACAGTTTTACATACACTGTTTCATTTAATCCTACAATTCTATGAAGCAAATACTATTATGAATTCCATTTCAAAAATAAGGAAACAGGCAAAAATAGAGTTAAGCAGCCTGCCTGAAGTTACACAGAGTGGTATGAGATGGGGCTGGGCTATGTACACCCAAAGCCTAGTGTTTCTCCAATTCACACTACTGCTATGTGGCAAGGGATTCACACCACTGCTATGTGATGACATCCTTGGGAGAAAAATGTCATCAAAGGAGATTTTGGTTCAGGGATACTCTTTTCCAGAAATCCCACCAACTATCAGCAGGGTCAGGAACAGGCAAACAGGAAGAAACAGAAAACTAAACAAAGAACTTTCTTTTGCTCTCTCCCCTGATCCCATTTGACAAGAAACAGAGTTCTATAAATCAGTTTTAAGACTAAGTAGTTAGTTTACAGCCAGGAGAGTAAAAACCTACAGAGTGATACAATTTAGTCATCATTCAAATAATTTCAATTAAAAACCTGTCTCTCTGCTCTGGCTCATGCAGTGTCAGAAGGCACTTTTATGCACTGTTGGTGAAAATGTAAATTTTGATGTAACCTTTTTAGAGTGTAGTTTGGCAATGTTCATCAGCATCTTAATGCACATCCTAGAGACACTGCACAAGGACTTTCACAAGTTGCAATATACATTATATCATTGTCCACAGTAGCCTAAGCACTGAAAAAAGCAGACTAAATGCCCACAAGGGAGGGGATTGGCTATATAGGGTTGTGAGCTCATGCTGGAATCCTAGGGAGGGGCAGCTTGGCACATGCTGCCATGGAATGATCTCCAAGGCACATTACTGAGGACAAGTGTTGGATACAGAATAGTATGTGCACTATACTGTTTCTACAAAGGTATGTTCTTAGTACACAAATGTACCTATGTATGCATTAAACTTTTCTACATGGATAGTTAAAAATTGTTAGTAATTTCTTCTGTGCAGCGTGATTGGAGGAAGGGATGAGGAAGGAAACAATCACTTTTTAAGTCCCTCTGAAGTATTTATGCACATACTGATATGCTGCCCTAGCACATCTGAAAAGAAAACAAAAATCAAGTTTTTTCAATTGCCTTCTAAAAATGAAACCTTTTTTTTTTTATTTTGTACATCTCGTTATTCTGTACCTTGTTTCCTTCATACACCCATCCCAGACTCTTCACACCAAAAGCAACATGGTTGGCTGAAACATCTAGACACGTGACGGGCTGGCCGTAGACATAATGGAGGGTTCTGGCTGAGTCTTCAGCTTTTAGCAGGTATACTAGATCTCCAGCGGTGGCTATTGCCACAGGGTACCGTCCAGTATCTGGAACTATTTCAAGGTAGTCAACCTGTTAAAAGGATAAGAGTTCTTTTAGTATGACAAACATCCTGACAGTCAAAAATATCAAATTCTGTCTATACATAAATGAGAAGACTAGCAACCCAAAAGAAAAGATAGACGAAGGAACTATTTAGAGGAAAGCAAACAAACAGCTCTTGCCCAAATGAAAGATGCTCATCCTAAAAGAAACACAGTACATACCTATAAAGAAAAATATGAAGTGAAAATTCACTTAAAATACTATTTTCTACACCCATGTTTATGGATCCTATTACTGTTGATGGGGCTAACATCTGGTCCAGCTTCTACCATGGGAAATCTGGCAACATTACCAATATGTCAAATGCACATATACCTTGTCCCAGCAAGGCTACTTCTAGGAATGTCCTTATAAATAAACCTACACACACACAAAGTGATTATGGACAAAGCTATTTAGTGTAGTACTATTCTGTGATAGTTAAAAACTGCCAAAACTGAAACACTCATTACTAACTTACTGTACCACTATACATTGAAATACCATATAGTCACAGAAAAAAGCATGAAGATAGTCTTTATAAACTAGTACAGGGCCGGGAGGTTGGCTCAGTGCCTTAAGCGCCTGCCCTGGCAGGCGCGAGGTTGTGAGTTCGATCCCTGGTGCCGCCAAAAAAAAAAAAATATATAAACTAGTACAAATGGGATAGTCTCTAAGGTAATTTGGGGCAGCAAGAAAGCAAGATGAGTAAGAGGACAGCCAGGGTGCCGACACGTGTAAAAGACGGGGCAGGAGAAGTGCACAGCGTGCTTGACTTGCACATGAACAAATCTTCCAGCAATGGTAACCCCAAGGAAATGAGTTGTAGCACGGAGTAGAAAGCTGATTTCTGGCCTTATTGTGTTTTCACAATTTTGAAACTTAAAGGTGCAACAGCTATTCAAACAAAAAATTTTACTGTTCACAAGAAGCTGAAAAAAATAAAATTCACCCAATTCCAAATTAGCAAAATGATATTTTAACAAGTTTGTGAAAATAACAAAAATTTGTGGCCAAAAGGTTGAAAATATGTGAGCTCTCTGCACTCTCCTGGTCTCCATGTCAAGCAGTGATTCCCCGCAGAGGGTCCACCAGGCCTCTAGGAGCAGGAAGCCCATAGCAAAGAAGCACTACAGTGCTTCCAACTGCATCATTGCTAACACTCTAATTTGCGAGGAACACCTTTAAAAAATAATTTGCTTTTTTCCATCCACAAGTGGCACAGTTCTCCCCAGTGCTGTTTACATCAGGTCCTTGAGTAAATTATGAAAGCAAAAGTGAAGGTGAGGCACACTGTGTAATTATGAAAATCCATGGTGTAAAAGGACACCGCTGCCCTGACAATATGCCAGGCGAGTTCAAAAGCTTGAATCCTGAAGACTTTCCAGAGGAGCCTGAAAGAGAGTAAACATCCGAGTGACTCTCCTAATCTTTAGGCCCAACCAAGTGAGAGGCAGCCCAACATCCCCAGCCGCAGGTCCATCACAAAGGACGGGCGCTCTGGGCTAATGCTGTAAACCTGGGAACGCTGCCACTGCTATTCAGAGAGAGTATCTGAGAAGACAAACACATCCAGCTCTGCAGGCCAGGGGGTGCCTTTTCCAGGGACACACGGTGCATTCGGTGCAAGTTCTCGGCCAGGGTAAGAAGTAATACATAAAAAGTGTTGTGAAACATCCCTCCAGCATTGGCAGCTTGCTTCCTCTCTCTCTGCAAAAACTCACTTCTTATTTTCCCAAAATGGACATCCTTAGTCGGCTGTTTTACCTCATCTTGATGTTGGACTTCTGACAGACCAAGGGGGCTCAGATTGACAGCGGTTGTGCCATTTGCTGGGAGCTGTAAACTACTTCAAAAAGGTTCCAGTCTGTGCCAAGATGCTACTTCATTGCCAAGGCAGGATTTACACTTTACAGGGGAACTTGCATCCTAAGTAACTGTCTCAGTTCATATAATTGCTCCTGGCCTACAGTGTTCTTTAACCAAAAACCATACCATATGCACTACAGAGGTTTTAAGAGTAAACAGAAATAATGCACTTCCACAATTTCCTAATAAGACGAGACAATAGTAGGAGGCAGTTTTAGGGGACACTAAATCCAAACTGCAGAGATTTGATCTTCAAAGGGAGAAGCAGTTTGGGGAGATGAAGCAGTGATGCCATGACTTTTTAAATTATTCAAATGTAACACGATTTCCACCAGGGAATAAAGGGAGAGAAATAATGATTTGTTTCAGGTCAGGCCATTAATTCACTATTCAAAGTTGGCTTTTCTGTTTACTCTCCTAACTAGTGCCAAAATCAAGTTTGTTTAAATTAAATCCAATTCAGCAAAGATAGATTTGGGCACTATTTACTACCAAATCATCTTCCACCATACAAATACAGAGGTTCACACACAGCTGAACTCTGAAATAAGTTCCACATAAAGAATTCTTAAGTCAGCTCAGCTTCGCACATGACATCCTGGGACACAGCTACCTGATTACCACTGACTTAAATCTATTTTCACTCAAGTGTTGCTCATCATCATTCAAGGTGAGACAACTCTGGGAAGACAGCAGTGTAGGATGGAAACCTTTCTTTCTTATGAACTGGGATGACACCACTGAACTCATTTTTATTTATGTATTCGGCCAAAAACTGGTCTCAGACCTCCAGAGCCGAGAGTACACCAAGTTAGTCTGAAAGAGGCTGAGAACCACAGTGAGAAACTCTAGTCCTGAAGTCCACTCTGGGGTTTGCATGGTTTGCCTTGTGCAGTGGTGAGGAATGAACATAGGCAGGGCCTCACACATGCTAGGCAGCTGTATACTGAGCTACACTTCAACCCAGCACTGAAGATGAATCACAACTTCTTAGCTCTGAAACCTGAAGCAAGTCAATCCAGAGCTCTCAGTGACCCTTGGCTCCCTGGTAAGTGGGGAAATCAAAATCACCTAGTTTGCAAGGCTGTTGTGAGATTTATGGATGTAAGACCCATAAGAAGCCTCATGTGAACGGGCACTGCTAACATCATTATTATTGTTTATATTAGACTCACAGATTCTATGAATGACAAATAAAATGATCAGAATAAAAGCTCACCAGTTTCTGAACTTCAAATTCTGCAGCTATCTGCCAGTATCCCTCTTCATTGGGAGACAACATCACAACATCAAAAGCAGAGGCAGTGGCAACGGTGGCACCTTCCCGGCTGAGAGCCAGTGCCTGTATTCGTGCATCATGCTCAAAGCGATGGACAGGACACTTTCCAGTCCTCAGGTCCCAAATATGAAGAAATCCTAGGTAGAAAGAAACAATGCAGACAACAATTTCAAATTTGCGTAATATGAACAACTACAAAATAATCATGTGACATCTTTCAAAATTCAGTGAGAAATAATTGTGTGGAGACAGTAGAGTCTTCAGCTATTTGTTTGAACCCAGTCCCACTGCTTGCCAGCTGCAGGACTTGGGGGAGATACGCCATAGCTGTGAGACACTTTCCCCAACTGTAAAACTGAAGACGACATTACCTACTGCACAGGGCTGCTGGATGGATTAGAGACCCACCGTATAAAATGCTGAGGACAGGTCATTGCTTTTTACCTCTAATCTTTATATCTTCTATAGTGCTTGCTGTGAATAAAGCACATTTAATTTACTAATAGCGCTAATTTCTTCTCTATTGCTCATCAACAAATTATCCTATTTCTTTGTAACATCCTACTGCCCAGAATAAAGCTCTTCATTTTTCTTTACAATCAATCTTCGTATATTTCCTTTTTCTTGCTTTGTATTTTGTCTGTAAACTGCAAATGCTTTGAAATTAGGTTCCTGCTATAAAGTACCATACAGCACATATAGAGTTAGAAGACAATAATATATTCAGGCTACTTTACAAGACTTTCAAACTGTCAGTATGCTAGATAGGTGACAACAAACAAAAGCAGAGTTCTCCACAAGTTAAACACTCAAATGTAAAACACAGTGTATTCTTCTAAGAATTATGATAAACTTAGAGGATAAGCAGATCACAAAAGGCTCTTCGACACATTCCCCTGGCAAATATTTTGGCAAATTCTTTTCATCCTGATTAAGAGGGAAAAGAAGGGCTACAGAAAATGCCAATGGCTCCACTCATTAAACAGGAGACAGATCTCCCATTCCAAGATGCCTCCTCTTAGTATGTGCCTCTTCTTTTTACAAACAGTAAAGAGAAATAAAAAATTGTTACTTGTATCAAGCTTCCGAGTGTTCATAAACTCACTTGTCTCCCCTTTCTATCTTGGGAGAAGCATAGTTAAACTCACTCCACATAAAAGAAGAAACAGAAGCTCTGAGTGGCTCAACAATGGATCCAAAGCCACTGGATGTATAATAGGGTTGAGCTAGAATTTAGCTAGTAAAGTGCAGGATGAGTGGCTGTATTTACAAGTGCATAAAATAACTATGAGCTTGATGAACAACTGATGCACACCACCAAACACATCCTACATTCTGCCAAGTGTGGAAGCAACTTAACCATAGCTCATTCTAAGCACACATGGAGTTTATCTATAAACACATTTTTCATTATTAATCAAGTCTTGGTTTTGCTGGCATCGTTTTTTCAACAGAACTGGATGCAATAAAATACACTTTACAGCAAAACTGAGTCTCACGTGTTCTCTTAAGGGTCTTTTCGGAAAAAAAAATATTCTTAGGTTCCATCAATTTAATGGTCAGGTTCTCTTCTGAATGCCTGCTGCACTGTCATCTTTTTTACAGTCTGCACTTCAGTCACAGCATGTTTAACAGGCAGGTCCTCACTTGCAAGGGAGCTGGAGTCACTGCCCAGGCCTCCAACATTGCTTTTGGTGCATATACATTTGGGACCGTTAAGTCTGACTGAAGAATTGATTCTTTATCATATGTACTGTCTTTCTTTATCTTTGGAGAGTCTTTGCTCAGAAATTTACAGTTTGCCAATGACATAGCCACTCCAGCTTTCTTTTGATTGCGTATTGTTAGCAGATATATCTTTCCCCACCTTTTCATTCTGCCTTGTGTCTTTATATTTAAGTATGCTTTTTTTTTTTTTTTTTTTGTACTGGGGATTGAACTCACGACCTTGCACTTGCCAGGCAGGCGCTTATGCTGCTGAACTAAATCCCTAGCTTAAGTATGCTTCTTGAAGACAGTACATTGGTCTTACTTTTAACTGGCGTGTTTGGACTAGTAATATATAATGTGATTACTGATAAAGCTGGGTTAAATCTGCCATTTTTCTCTTTATTCTATCTGTTCTTTGCTTCTTCCCCCCTTCTTTTCTTGGGTTGAGTATGTGTTTATTCCATTGTTACGCCTATGTTACCTTAGGATCCAAAATTCTTTGTTATTTTACAATAGTGCTTGCTTTAAAATTTTGACATACATCCTTACCTACCACAGTCTGCCTTCCAGAGGTATTTTAACACTTCACAGAGTTTAAGAACTTTAAAGTACACAGTTTCATTTATTCCTTCCCAGGTTTTGTGCTACTTTTTTTTTTTTTTGCGGCACCAGGGATCGAACTCACAGCCTCACACCTGCCAGACAGGTGCTTAAGCTGTTGAGCCAAACTCCCAGCCTGTGCTACTTTTATTTCTATGTCATGTTATAAACCTTACATACATTATTATATTTGCATAAGCAGGTAACTATCTTGTAGAGTGATTTAAATAATAAGAAAATAGTCATTGCTATTTACCCACATAATCACCACTTCTACTGTCTTTCCAAGATCACTTTCGACAACATTATAAAATCCTGAGCTGGGGATATAGCTCAGTGGCACAAGTGCCTGCCTAGAAAGTACAAGGGCCTGAGTTAGATTCTTGGTGTCAAAATAAGTAAATAAATAAATAAGCCCCTCAAAAAAATCCTGCAACTTTTGCAAATTTTTAAATTTCATTTGAATTGTGTGGCTGAATAGCTGGCCCAAGAACACAAGGCAAACACAGATACAGTAGCAAAAAGGAAGGAGCATTTGATTAAAGGCCAATTTTATAAATGGTCAATTTACTAATTAACGTAGGTATATCACGGCTGCTTTTACAACCTCGAAACTTCAGAAACTTAACAGTGACTATTTAAATTATGAAAATGTTCTATAATTACATAGCTGAGTATCATTTTTGTTACTCAGTATTTTGCCAAAAACGCAAAATAATACGCTCAGTAGCTCACTAGCTGTGCACAGGATCCAGCTCTATCCGGACCCGTGACTCAGCGCAACCCACCAGGGGAACACGCAGCCAGCCTCACAGGACACAGAGGTACCGAGCCCAGCCCAGCCCAGTACCCCAGAGCTGCTCAACAGGGACTGGCCAGCATAGCTGCAGGGCCTTGGAGAGCTTGGGCTCTGCCCATCAGAGTGCAGGGCAACCATGACCTCCATTGTTCAGTGGAGTGGCCAGCGCAGCGGGTCCTAGAGGCTGCAGGCCCGCCCAACCAGGAGCAAGGCCCTGGCACTGTAGGCCTGGGACTTGCCCAGGCTTGCCTGGCACTCCAGAGGCTCTGAACTCCTTATAGCCAGACTCAGGGTCCGGGTGGCACCACACTCTGGGATATGCTCCGCCTAGTTGCCTGGGTCCGCGAGGTCTTGGCCCCCATCCAGTAAGGCAGAGGCTCCACCAGCACACTCCAGGAGTGTGCCCTCCCTAGCTGCGCACAGGATCCAGCTCTACCTGGTCCTGTGACTCAGTACAACACACCAGGGGAAAGCCAGGTCAGCCTTGCAGGACACAGAGCCACACAGGTCCCAGAAGAAAATGACAAAACGAAAGACCAAGAGGCAGTCTCAATCCCCCAGCCCACTAAGAACAAACCCAAAAGACAGTGAAATGGAAGACACTGGGAGTCACACAACTGAACTTTCTGAAATGATAGCAAATGCAGTAAAGAAACAGCTTGATGAAGCTATAGAGAAACTCCACTCAGAAATAATCTCTCAGCTAAAAAATGAAATGACAATCATTATTAAAGAAATGTTGTGTGTACCTGAAGAAGAGCAAGATAAAAAAATGTAAGAACTTAAGAAAATGATGGAAACTTTGAATGAACAATATAAGACACAAACAGAATGCATGAAACAGATTCAAAGGGAAATGCAGGAAATGAAAAATTCCACGGAAAGTTTGAAAAACCGCTTGAATGAAGCTGAAGATAGACTCTCAGATCTTGAAGACAGTATGGGAGATCATGGCCACAAAAGAAAAGATCTCTTAAAAATAGTAAGGAACCAAGAAACAACAATTCAACAGCTGAAAGACGATGCCAAGAGAAATAACATACTATTAATAGGCATAAATGAAAAAGCAGGGGTCAATACTAATGACCTGCGAAGACTATTCACAGAAATAATAGCAGAAAACTTTCCAAACATGGGAAAAGAATCTGAAATACAGGTAACTGAGGCATACAGAATCCCAATTAACCATAACCATAATAAACCTTCACCCAGACATATAATAATAAGGATATCAGAAATACAGCACAAAAACAAAATACTAAAAGCTGTCAGAGAAGAGAAACAGATCACCTATGAAGGAAAGCCTATCAGAATCATGGCAGACTTCTCAACACAAACCTTTAAGTTAAGAAGAGCTTGGAGTGAAGTATTTCAAATCCTGAAAGAAAACAACTTTCAACCCAGACTGATGTACCCTGCAAAACTATCCTTAAAAATTGATGGAGAAGTAAGATACTTTCATGACAAAGAACAACTGAAGAAATTTATGGCCACCAAACCAACACTACAAAGAGTACCGAAAGACACTCTAGAAAGAGACAAAGATAGCTACAATCTTAAGAACAACAACAAAAGGAAACCACTAAGCAGGGCAAATAATTAAACGAAAAATGTAGAAAATCAACAACAGAAAGATATCATGACAGGGATAAACCAGTACATAATCAGTTATATCAATCCATGTAAATGGTCTCAACTCACCAATAAAAAGAAACGGACTAGCAGAGTGGGTTAAGAAACAAAACCCAACAATATGCTGTGTACAAGAAACACATTTCACTCAAAAGGAAATTCACCCTAAAAATCAAAGGCTTGAAAACAATACTCCATGCAACAGGAACCCAGAAAAAAGCAGGGGTAACTATTATGTTTGCACACAATACGAACTTCAAACCAAAAATGATCAAAAGAGATAAAGATGGTCATTACACACTTCTTAGGGGAAAACTTCAAGAGGAAGAGATTACAATCATAAATATATATGCACCAAATATGGGAGCACCCAACTATGTAAGACAATTCTTAATAGACATGAAAAACCAAATAAACAATAATACAGTTATGGACTTCCTCCAAGATGGCCGCCCAGATGACACCGTGACAGGGAGGCTCCCTGAATATACCAT